>BQNB010087873.1:3282-27807 GCA_026074375.1 Tanacetum coccineum | reverse complement strand
CATTCTCAAGGGTCTAAAATGTAATATTTTGAAAAAGTATAAAATCATGTTCAAAACATTACAAGACATAACTTTAATTAACGCTTGACGTGCTTAACATTTCCAGACATAACTTTAATTACAATACATAACTTTAATTAAAACGCTTAAAACCGATTATATCGTATCACGATACTAGGGAGCTTCATATTAAGAGGTTTCATCTTGGTATTACGTTCTGACTGAGTTGTTGGGTTTACGATTTAAAGTGCCCTAGCTCCTCAAACGTTTACTGAATGACTTCTGAATTATGATGGCCCGAACGGTGATACAATAATTCCAAACTCTTCAATCAAACTCATAACTCTTAAAACCAAAGTTCTAAAGTACAATCTTCCTAAGACTTGACATATTTACTCAGGTTGCGTGACGTGGCTGTTTACTATCATTTTACTATATCAACCTTCCCCGGTTAAGATTGTGATAAGGTCGTCAGCTTTCATTTCAGAATAATTATTACATCTACCTATCAGGTGAGATTCATAGCCTCGCTTTTACTTATTTACATGCTTTATAAACCCGCGAGGGGGATACATGCTTGTTACAAACTCTTTTACATACTCATTTATCTTATAACAATGTGATTGTTTTTCAATGACTTAGTGAGTTCATAGCCTCACTTTTAATCTCTTTAATGCTTTCATAAACCCGCAAGGGGGATACATGCTATAAATAACGAATACAAATGTTTTACCAGACTATATGCTAATCTGATGTATCATTACAATCAATGTCTAAGTTATAAATCCTACAAGTCATTAAATTTGACTACAAGTCGTTAAATTGACTATGGATGTTAATCTGTTAGTATCATAAATCCTACAAGTCGTTAAATTTGACTTCGAGTTGTTAAATTGACTTTGGATATTAATGTGTTAGTTTCATAAATCCTACAAGTCGTTAAATTTGACTTCGAGTCGTTAAATTGACTTTGGATATTAATGTTAGTGTAATAAATCCTTCAAGTCGTTAAATTTGACTTCAAGTCATTAAATTGACTTTGGATGTTATTATGAGCTCTTCAAGTCGTTAAATTGACTTTGGATGATAATGTGTTGGTGACATAAGAACAAGACCAATCAGACCAAACAAGGCAATAACGGGATATGATTGACATTGTTACATATGATTCATTTGCGACCTATGTACTAATAACGGGTAAAAATAACATGACCCAAGATCATAAACAAGATCATTTTCATAATAATTTGTTATACAATTATTATACTATTACTTGTAAATCAAACTGATTATATCAAACCTATGAATTTCACTCTAACCATTGTGTGACGTGTTATTTTTGGCGTGAGATTATGAATATTTTAGGCATGTTCTATCTCAGGTAAATTAGCAAATTACGGTACGAGTGGCATGGCCGCGCAAATATGCTGAACTATTATCATTCAAACATAATATTTAATTTTGGGACCTGCATTTTGTACAAAAATCTCTGATTATAATGAATGATAACAAATTTATCCAACAACGATCTCTTTTAAAGTTTTGTTTTCCTATGAATTATGATTGATGATCCATGAAGTACGATACCCCAGATTACTTCCGCTGCTATATTGATAAAATGGGGGTGTCTTACAGTTCAATCTTTCTATAATCAAGTATTTATACTCTTAGGTACACCTAATTAATTTTTTCCTCAAAATATATCTTTCATATCTCGGTCTGACCACGTGCATCCCGGTTATTGAATGAAATTCTGAAAAATCTCCATCTAAAGGTGCACATTAATAGTGACGTCACATATATGTTTAATTGTTCAGTTTGATCTCCATCCACGCGTCCTAAAATTTTTGAGAAACGCTCCAACTTATATCTGAGTGGCATTTATCTACCGTGTAAATGGACTTCTTTTTAAAACATATTTGCACAAAAGGGACTTTAATTTATTCAACTAAAATAACTAATGTCGTTTGGACTTTAGATTTTAAACGGAATCCATTTTAATGTGTATTTAAAGTTTGATGGATTTTATATTTGGAAACTTATAAAGGTTATAACTCATTTCGATTTTGTTTATAAATGTGTTTGTAATAATCCCATCAATCAAGCTTTTCTTTCATTTCTTATCCCACTCATTACCAAAAATAAACTTTTTCTTGATTGCCATTTTACAGTAATTGCTATGTATATACATACTGCCTCTTTTTTTGTGATTTGCGCTTAAAAAACCTTTGATACAGAAAAAACGTATGTATCAAACTTTCTCCACGGGTTGGCTGAAAGGGGAGTATTGAGCATTATTCATCAGCCAGAAAATTAAACATAATAACAAATTCTCCATCAATACTTCCCCACCTTTTCAGAAGTAAACCTGTGGTGATTTGGTCCATATTCTTAGGACTTGGATGCAATCGCTTCTGTACAAACAAAGGTGATCAATCTTGAAATGATCATCATGGACGAACATGCATTTATCACTAACTTTGTACTAGGTATTCAAAAGCGTGTTTTACATTCTATGTCAATTAAATACGTTGTTTTATTTGAGTGTGTTAGCACTTTACCATTTCGGTCGCTTTGGAATGGTATATTTCAGTTAAAAAAAGAATGAATGCAAATAATTACGTACTACTGGCTTTAGGTCCCGGAATCAAGCACACCAGTCGGGTATGAAGGTGAAGTTTATTACTTTGCAAAGGTCTTGGTGATTTCAACCTTCCTGTAATCGAAGGTGAAAGGTAAATCAATTGCGTAGCTATAGCAATCAAATAAAAGGGACAAGGATTAATAAGATCGAGGATAGATGATTTTGTTGGTTCAGTTTAGGACTTTGGTTTCAAACCGTGTAAGAAATAAAAATGAAGTAATTGGTCAATACGGTGAGTTTTATGCATTTTCAATTTCACCTATACTACGTTATCATAATAGATTATGTACATGTTACAAGTAATTTGGTCTTTGTAGATGTGATTGAGCAAGTTGTCGAGTCTCGAGAGTTGTACTAATCTCCTAGAAGTGGTGAAAAAGGGAAAAATGGTTTCTAGGGTACAAATTATTTATGCATTAAACAACAAGGAATGCATCTTGAAAAATGATTTGGATGACATTGACTCGTTTTATTAGAGTTTTCGTTTGACATTTGTGGCTGTTAATTAATAATGTGTTATGTGTATATACATATATGTAAAAGGAGTTTGTTCTATTTGTTTTCTATGTGTAGTTCGTTGTGAAAATTGAAGGTCAATAAGGATCAAATTGCTAACACCATGTCCAAGTTATCTACGGGCACAAAGTACTCGACTTATGAAGAGTACGCATGCAAATTTCTGTACAGGAACACAGACGAACGAACTTTCAGACCAGCCTAGGGTGCGTTGTTTAACAATGTTTAAAGAACAATTATCTATCTTGCTATTCGTTTTGAACAGGTTTTCTATTTCATTGGCTAGAATAAGCAAGATGTGCACTAATCATGTCTTGAAACCAAACCATCTTAGGGTGATGTGTCCGTCGTGGTAGGCACCGATTTTTAATGAAGTTGTATATAGCGTTTTGAGGAATCAGTTCTAAACTTTTTGTTATAATAGAGAAATTTTCTTAAGAAATGCAAATTTACATACCTTATTATTCTTTTGTGAGATCACGTTGCTTTTATTACTAAATGGTCAACAAAATATTTAAGGGTAAGGATCCTCTCAAGTTACTCATAACTTGATCAATCAAGTTGGATCATTATTGGCCATTAGATTTAATCAATGGTTAAGATTAAATGATATTTATTTACTTCTCTCTCTTTTAAATGTATATTAAATAGAATTATTGTTGCCTTACTGTATCAAATTCCATTCCGATGCGAGGTTCGCATCAAAAACTGTCGTGGATCTCCAAAATGTAAGTTAAAAAATAAGCTCCTCCAATTACAGAACAACTATGACAAAGATCAGCGCAACAATAATGATATCAAGTATATGCTACCTATTGAGTTAGGAATATATTGATTCTTTTTTCTTGCTACAAAGTCACTGTTCTTGTGATCATGCTCTACGAGAGTTCTTATTGAATGATCTTTAATTCAATAATATCACTTTGCTGGACATGTAACAAAAATGAAGGAGAATATGACTAACTGATCGAGATGGGATATGATCATAATTTGGAGGGAATCAATAAAAAAATGGAATTGGAGGGAAAAACAATAATGACAGGATATGAGAGAGAAACAAATAATATTAGTTGATAGAGAGAAGTAAATAAATATCATTTAATCTTAATGATTGATTAAATCTAATGGCCAACATAACAATTATGAAATCTATGTAATGAAGCTCAGGTGGCGTGGTGACTATTACAATTTGATAGGAAAATGGGGTAAAATTGTGAGAAGGAAGGGACTCGGGGCTGGTAAAGAGATCAAGATCCGTTGGGCTAATGGGTATTGACCAATAATATCATTATATGCCAAAGATAATTATTAAATTATATATTAAGTTTCTGGTTAATTTAGGGTCTCAAAGGGTTAGATTGTGGGTCAAAACCAACATCCTTTATATGGCAGTTACAAATAGTATTAAGTTTAGTTTATTTATAGTTATGTACATTTATGTGTCAAAAGACACAATGGTATTCTGTATATACTTCTATGTGTCGTTTCATGAGTAATAGATAGAGATAGAAAGTGTTTGTAAACAAACCGATTCATCAATCAATAAAGTCCAAACGTTTACTATCTTGTCCCAAATACTGTTTCATTCATTTGTCATATCATGGTTAACTATAAACATGTAATCAAGAAGAATTGGCTTCAATACCAACCTGTGCAACATTGGTATCAGAGCCACGGCTCAGAACCTTGGGAGAAGCCAATACACAAGCATGATCAAGTAGTACACACTAGGAGATATTTGCAGAGAGAGACACCAAAGAGACTGTTCCCATGGAATAGTAGAAAGAAGAGTTTATCTCCAGAAAGTAAGGAGATGTTGGTGAAAAAGATGAAGGAAGTTGAAGTCTTCAATGCTTCAAAGATGTCTGCAAAAACCAGAGATCATGGAAAGAAAATTGCAAGTACTCAGAAGGAGAAAAGAGCAAGGTGTTACATATGCAAAGAAAGAGGACATGTTTTCTGGAAATGTCAAAACAAGAAGAAGGATGCCAGAATTGAAAAGCAAAAGAAATCAGTGAAGCCCACAAACAAAAATGTTGCAGAAAAGATCAAGTATCCAGAAAAGGTTCATGTAATCACTGATTACATGATAGAAGGCACAGATGATGCAATTTGGGATGAAGTTTGGTATGTAAGCAGTGCTTACAAAAACCATATGTGTCCAACAAAGAAGCTATCAAGACAAGTTGAAACATAAATTCAGAATGAGTAGGAGAAAGAAGAAACTGAGAGGAAGTTTATCTTCTCATATGGTGTTGGAGAGGTCACTGTGGACACAAAAGATAGGAACTTGGTGATACCCTGTGTTTTATATACCCCAGAAACTACTCTAAATGTTCTTAGTATTGATCAATTGGAAGATCAAGGGTATATAGTGAAGTATAACAACAATAAATGTAGTTTACACTACATGTTTGATGAAGCAAGAACAAAAATAACACAAGAGGAAGAGACCAAGGAAGATGATGGATCAGAGAATGTTGTTGCAGAACATAACAAGTATCTTGATGAATATTTTGAGTCAATAGACCCAAAGGAAGACTGCTCATTGGTGAAAGGATTAGAAGATCTGAAATGGGACAGGAATGATGTACATGATTATGTGGATGAGGAATATATCAGTTGGAATGGTTCATTATATGCCATAAAAGTGAACTCATTTTCAAGGTTTTTATCTTTCTTAAATCTGATAAAGAAGGATAGTATAGTGTACAAGCATTGGGATGTATTCAGCAAAAGATACTTGGATATGGTAAAATGGTTCTATTTGGTTTATTTGAATGAGGATGTGTTAGAGCAAATACCACCAATCATTGGAGTGGTAAAAATTGATTTGCTTGGACTGCATAAGATGGTAGATAGCCTAGGAGGTTATCTAAGTGTTACTCTTGGTAACAAATGGAAGAAAGTTGCCGAATTACATGGTCTAACAGAAGATGATGAAGAAGCAATAAAGAAATGCTACAAGAAGTTCATAGAGATGGTGCAAGTATACTATGAGACAGCAGAGAAGCCTTGGCATGAGAAGAAGCCTGTAGAGAATGTGGTTGATAGTAGCATTGGTTATGCTAGGGTAAAAGATCCACAGGGCTGTGAGAAGGCAAGTGCTGGAATGGGAGAGGCACTGGAAGGAACTATGAACAGTGAAGGGAAGATAACTCATTTTGGTGTTAAACTAGAAGGCAACATGGACAACAATGCAGGAGAAGGAGAAAGTGAAAGCACAACAGATAGCAATGACTTTGTTGTCATTGTCTGAAGATCAGAAGAACCATTACTCAAAAGGAATGTTGGCATTAATGAATTAGGGAGGAGATATAGACCAATAATATCATTATATGCCAAAGATAATTATGTATATTTAAGACTATAGTTTTCATGGTGACGATTATAGGCTCAAAGGTTGATGTTTAGTCAAAACCAAACAGCCTTTATAATGGCAGTTAGCAAATATATTAGTTAAAACTGTTTTAGTTATTTATTAGTTATTGACCAGTTATGTTCCCAAAGATACAATGTTCATGTATAACCTATCTATTGTCCGTATCATGTAGTATATAAAGGTATGGAAAAGATATAAAGTCGTCTGGTAGTCTACAAACGATTCTCAATCAAAAATTTTTTTTTTTTTTTTATTTTTTTTTCCAAAACGTTTTACTATCTGTTCCCAACAATACTGTTTCATTCATTGTCAATATCATTGGTTACTATAAACATGTAATCAAGGAAGAATTGGTCTTCGAATAGTCCAATCACTGTGCAACAATGGGTCCTTAAACTTTTCTGTCCCTTATGAGCCAGTTGTTCAAACATCAATGCTAGTTATGATGAGTCATCATCATGATGAGTGGCCAATTTGGAAGGTGCTGACATTATCTGACGTGGATATAAAGCATCCATTCCTTACGCTACCTGGAAAATCAATTGACGATCATATTCTCTTGTATTGGGTGTCACAGGCACGGGAGCACTTAAGAAATGAGCATCAAATTAATGTTGATACTCGAGATGACTATACAGTGCTGTCATTTTAATGAAGCTGAAATGGCGAGGATGTTACTATTATCTTATTGGCAAATGGGGTCAAATCATCACAGGGAAGACATTGGAAGTCGGTCAGGAGATTAGAGTTTGTTGGGATAACGGGTACTTGGTTTTCTAAGTCACTTGACGATGGTGATATATTTTACTGATTGTTCATAGGATGAGCTTAAAGAGGTAAGAAACAATGATCCTACAGATGAGCCTAAACATGTTCATGACCCTTTCTTGATTTGACAATGACATTTATCATGTTTATGCTTATGCTAAGCGTGACTTGAATACATATCAGGAGTATATGAAAATTGTTACAGAGAAGTATACAAGCAATCCATAACAAATAAACATGATACGGATAAAAATGTTATTGACAATACTATGTTGCGGCAAGAAGATATTAACCATGGTATGAACAAAAAAAGGCAAATAGGGAACAACGTTGTGATGTATCTGGTTTTGTAACAAATCTAGAGTGTATAAACTTCCGAAAATGAATTCAAAATTTAGGTCATGTGCCACTTTAATGTATCATGAACCAGTAAAATATACTCCATAATTTTTAAGACAGTCAACCCTGAATTATATGATTGCAATTACACATTCTGAACAATTCCATTGATTTGTTGATCATCACTCTTCAGTATCTCTTCTAAATATTGACAAATATATAACATAAAAACATACAAATTGTAACACCCCCAAATTGGGTCGCAGCAGAATAAGGGTCCGGGGCGTGTTACTTCTCAGATCAATAACACAAGATGTATATAGAACGACCAAAAAGTCGTTTAAAAACTGATACATTGGATTTAACAAAGTATTTGTTACATAAGCCGAAGCTTCACTTGTCCACTTGTTCAAAGTACAAAGATTTCTAGCCCATACAGTTATACAAAATGTAATGCGACAAAATCTTTAATGCATGATATCCAAATCAAAACCACCAATGTATCCCTTGCACCTTTCGTGCTTACTGATCCCACTGAAACTAACATTGCTTTAAAACCGTCACAATTATGATGGTGAATCATAAAGGTTTATAAAACCATATAAATGTAGGAACCACAAGAGTTTCCCAAGTATATATGATAATGCAAACAGATGCTCGATATCATATAAATGTAATTACGTTGCCTCTAAAGCTCATGACAACACGAAGCCTGACACAGGAATGAATACCAAATTAATAAGGCCTACATTGCCCTGGTTGCTGGTTCTAACCCGCTATCATCCTATTCGAACATGGAAATACTTCGTATGTTTGAGCCGCTCAGTATAGTCTACTAATCACCCGAACGGGGTTGACAAACCCAATAGATCTATCATAACATTCGCTCTCGCGCGCTCCATATGCGCGCGTTATATAATGGGCTCTGATTGGGTTATCGCTACTTAGGCAACATGTAATCATAATATGAAACTTAACCACTTGTGTTCAGTTGTAAAACATTACATGTTTCTCACCCCAAAAACTTTGTAAAACAAAAGCATGTAAAACGTGGGGCTATGAACTCACCTTTAGTGAGCGAATAACAAGAATATCACAGATAATGCGCCACGTAAATCGTCAGATGCAACCAATTTAATTTAAGGTCGTATAAGTACTGATCATAATGAGTAACCTATACTATGCATAAGTCTATTTAGCTAATCACCATCTATTTGTTTGAGTGAAAACATGTTTATAAAATTAAAATGTTTATAAACATACTTTTGGTAAAATCTCATAACCTTTCACGTTTCTAATCCCGTTTCTTTTCTGGTTTCTTATGCCCATCTTTTCGTATTAAGACGGGTTATCGATATTTGACATTTTCATAATTTTGGTCCCCTGATGAACAGTAACTTTTACTGTTCACACCAGACATGAGTTTTACTTATATAGTTTTTATCGTCGTAAAACCCGTAAATGTCGTAATTGTTATTCGTTATAAGCTCCGTTTTTAGGATTCTTTTCGAGACGTCTCGTTATGAAAATCCATCAATTTATAAGGTTTACCAAAATATAACTATTCTGGGTCATGAATAGTGTTTTTTACTGATCATAAGTTATAAAATCCTTTTTATAAACTTTTATGAGCGAAAACCCGCAAAATTCATAACTTGTCTTTTATAATTTGAAAAAGTCATGAATCATAATCATTTTAGAATCCATAAAAATGTGATTCTATTTAATAAAATATCCAACCTTGCTAGTTTTGAATATAAGTTTTATACAAAAGTTATTTTAAAACTCCGTTTAATTAACGTATACTCGTCATTTAACGAACGTTTTCGTTATTAATCCGTTTGACAAGTTTTCTGCTTTACCTTTTCGAATCGTCGTGAGTCGTACTATTTTATAAAACAAAAAATAGATAGGTAAAAATTCGATTTTCGACAAAATTTTGAGTTAGTTTGTTAAGGTCCATTTTTAAAAAAACCGTTGTATTTATTCTTTACTCATTTTGAATTCACCACAAGTCTCATAATCATTGTCTGGTTAATAATCATAACAAATATTAAGAGCCATTGTCCAAGTTTTTCCTTCAAGTCCTCATGTGTCAAAAGTTGTATAAGTCTTACATATTACAAATAAAACGATAACTTTTCTCTTATTTTACCATAATTACTAGTTTTACAATGACTATTTTTATTAATAACCATATAGTATAACAAGGTCTTCACATCATGTTATAACCTATATTAGATCATATAACATTAATATAAGTCCATAATTAGCCTTAAACATGACATATTGTATTTCCTTACTAGAAACATATTAAGAAACATTTTATAAACCCTAATTAACACAATAACATTTTATACACCAAAACATCATTGTACATTAGTTCTCATCCCTTTTAAACAATGATATAAGTAACATCACAACATATATAAAAGTAATCCAAATGATCATTTCAAGTAAAAACTTCATTTTCATAATAAAATCCTAAATGGTGATTTAAGCTAAAATAGAATAAACATATGCATGAAAATGAATATTGTAAGAACATAAAGGGTTCTAGTAGACCTTATGATGTATGATGATGATGATAATCAAGTGCTAAACCCTTGTTTAGCCTTAAAATCAAAGCTTGCACAATGAAAACCCTAGCTTTCCAAGTAAAAACCCTAGTCTTCCTTTTACTTGATAATCACTTGAAAATGCTTAGCCAATGCTTGGAAATACCTTAGAATATCTTAGGATGGATGTGTATAAGTGTGTATAGGTTGTATAAAATTTTGTATGGATTTGGTTAGAGGGGTGTTTCAAGCCGTGGGCTTCAATGGGGTAAAAGGGAGAGTTTTTGATTTTTCTCTAAGTGTATAAGAGTTGTGTGATGTTATCACCTTGCATGTAAGTATTATATACACATAAAGGTGGTCATATGTTAGCTATCTTTGACCAAGACTTCAAATGGGGAGGGGGGACGACACATTTGAGGGTTTTTAGGGGAAAAGTGGTCAAATTCACTATGCTTGAGCTAGGTCTTACTAACTACATATTATACATGGTCTTGGATAATTAATGTTCATGTTTTCATGTCTCTTAAAGTAGGTATCATCCCATGGAAATAAGGATGATGGTTTACTAGATATTTCTTTTATGCAAATTGAAGTATTATAAGTAATACTTGTAATGTTTTATATAAGATGTGTAGTTTTATTTTCAATGTAGAATTTCAAATGTAAAAGTCTTGGTTGGTTTTTCTTGTGTACAAAGTGACTAGCACATTTAAGTGTAAATAACATTTACTTGGCTAAAGTTTAATAAAACTTTAGGTATTGGGTATGATCGTGGGTATTTGTTGAAGTGTAGATAAATTAACGTGCTTCCGGTTATGCCTAAACGCATTTTATTGCGAAACGTAATCACTTTACGCAACCAATAAAAATACAATGAACAAAGTTAATAATTATCCTCAAAATAATTACTTAACCTTTGCTTGATGTAAACATTTAATTATTTGATGCCCGTTTACATTGAACGCTAATTTTTAACTTACGCGATTTAAACTTAATTCATGAAATCACAAGCAAACGCGTACAACACTAAAAATAATTAGTAGATTTATCGACGTCGTCAATGACTTGAAAACACAGGGTGTTATAGACTTCCCCCGTTAAACGAGCCTTGTCCTCAAGGCTTACGATGCAGCACTTGACGACGGTGCGGTCTTGGTGAAGAGGTGTGGGTATTTCTTCTTGAATTGGTCCTCACGTTCCCACGTGAACTCAGGACCTCTCTTGGAGTTCCATCGAACCTTGATTAATGGAATACGGCTTCGCTTCAACCGTTTAACTTCACGGTCCACGATCTCAACGGGTTCCTCAATAAAATGGAGTTTGTCGTCCAAATTAAGTCCATCCAACGGAACGGCTAATGGTTCGTCGGCATAACACTTTTTCAAATTTGATACGTGAAATGTATTGTGAACCCTACTTAGCTCTTCTGGAAGCTCGAGTTTGTAAGCAACCTCTCCAACCTTTCCTAACACCTTGAAAGGTCCAACATACCTGGGGTTTAACTTCCCCCGTTTGCCAAAACGTACGACCCCTTTCCAAGGCGAAACTTTAAGCATAACTTTATCCCCGACTTGGAATTCCATCGGTTTACGCTTCAGATCGGCGTAACTTTTCTGTCGATCACGAGCGGCTTGCATCCTTTGCTTGATTTGGACGATTCTCTCAGTCGTCTCTTGAATCAGTTCGGGACCGAGTATTTGAGCTTCTCCAACTTCGGTCCAACAAACAGGTGAACGACACTTTCGACCATAAAGTGCTTCGAATGGTGCGGCCTTTATGCTAGCGTGATAGCTATTGTTATATGAAAACTCGACCAACGGCAAATGGTTAACCCAACCTTTTCCGAAATCGATCACGCAAGCACGCAGCATATCCTCGAGAGTTTGAATTGTCCTCTCGCTTTGCCCGTCTGTTTGTGGATGATACGCAGTACTCATATCCAGATTAGTACCTAAAGCATTCTGAAGTGATCTCCAGAAGTTGGATGCGAACCTCGGGTCGCGATCACAAATGATTGAAACAGGTACTCCATGCCTCGTGACAACCTCCTTTAGGTATATTCTTGCAAGTTTATCCATAGGATCAGTCTCTCTCATTGGTGTGAAAATTGCAGACTTAGTGAGTCGGTCCACAATCACCCAAATGGTGTCGTAGCCTTGCGACGTCTTAGGAAGCTTAGTGACAAAATCCATAGTGATGTTGTCCCATTTCCATTCAGGTATCTTGGGCTGTACCAACAATCCTGATGGTCTTTGATGTTCGGCCTTGACCTTAGCACAGGTCAAGCACTTGCTAACATAGGTGGCGATGTCGGCTTTCATATTGGGCCACCAATATAGCTTCTTCATATCTTGGTACATCTTGTCAGAACCCGGATGTATAGAGTATTTTGATTTGTGGGACTCGTGCATGATCACAGTCCGCAAATCGCCATAACAAGGTAGCCAACTCCTGCCATTGAGGCATAGAGTTCCATCCGTACGAGGTTCTAACTTTTCCGTCCTGATCGCCTCTGGATTTTTAGCGTTTTCAACCAACATTCCTCCAACATCTTCGTTCTTGATGTTCTCTGGTTTTCGTGCTTCAGTCTGAGCATTCAAGATTTGTTTGGGAAGATCCAAGCCAATAGTCATGACTAAGGCTCGAACTCTTAATGGTTGATCTCTCTCCTTCCTGCTTAGAGCATCAGCAACAACGTTTGCCTTTCCCGGGTGATATCGAATCTCACAATCGTAATCACTAAGCAACTCCAACCAACGACGTTGCCTCATGTTCAACTCTTTCTGATTAAGAATGTGTTGTAGGCTCTTATGATCAGTGAACACCGTGCACTTGGTTCCATACAGGTAGTGCCTCCAAATCTTGAGAGCGAACACTACTGCTCCAAGTTCTAGATCATGAGTAGTATAGTTCTTCTCATGGATCTTTAACTGGCGTGATGCATAAGAAATAACCTTTTCCCTTTGCATCAACATAGCGCCCAAACCATTCTTCGAAGCATCGCAGTATACGATAAAATCTTCACTTCCTTCGGGTAAAGCCAGAATTGGTGCACTACACAACTTCTGCTTTAATAACTAGAACGCTGCTTCTTGTTTGTCACCCCACTCAAACTTGACCTTCTTTTGAGTGAGCTTTGTCATTGGTTTGACGATCTTTGAAAACCCTTCAATGAATCGTCGATAATACCCAACAAGACCTAAAAATTAACGAATCTCCGTTGGTGTTTTAGGAGATGCCCAATCTTTAACGGATTCGATCTTGGCTGGATCCACATGAATGCCTTTATTATTACCTTGGGAATCCAAAATTCACACTTGGAAAATTTTGCATACAACTCCTCTTTCTTCAACAATTCCAATATTATCTTTAAAAAAACGGCAATTCTAAGTATTTGCTTAAGGTGCTCTTCGTGCTCTTGCTTGTTCTTTGAATATATTAGAATATCATCAATAAAGACAATCACGAATTTATCCAAATATGGTTTGCACACCCGATTCATAAGGTCCATGAATACGGCAGGTGCGTTTGTCAAACCAAATGGCATACTTGAATCATAATGGCATAACGGGTTGAAGCGGTTTTTGGAATGTCTTTTCTCGAACCTCAGTTGGTGATACCTGACTTAGTTCGATTTTTGAGTTAGAACTCGCCCATTGGACTGATCAAAAAATCTTCAATTCTTTTTTTTTGTTTTTTTTTTTTTGGGAGCGATAAACGGTTCTTCCCGTTTGTTTATTCAATTCTCGATAATTCAATGCACATTCGGATATGATTCGTCATTCTTCTTGACAAACAAAAAAACCGGAGCTCCCAAGGTGAGGAACTAGGTCTTATAAAGCCTTTGTCAGATAGTTCTTTTAGTTGCTCCGATAACTCTTTCATTTTAGAAGGTGCCAATCGATAAGGCGCCCGAGCTACGGTTGCGACACCAGGTACCAAATCAATTTGGAATTCCACTTGTCGAGTTAGAGGAAGACCCAGCAAGTCCTCAGGAAAATCTCAAACTATTGGTACATCCTCAAGTCGCTTCTTCTCCGACTTGTCTTCAACCTCATTTATAGTGACATGTGCCAAAAAGACTGGACATCCTTTTAGCATGTATTCTTGTGCTTTAGAGTACGAGATAATGTGTAGATGAGTCTCGTGTCCCTGGTTGCTTTCATCACCATGAACAATTAATGTTTCATTTACCCAGGGGATACGAACGATCTTCTCGGCACACACAATGATTGCTTGGTACTTTGCCAACCAATCCATCCCAATTATAGCGTCAAAACTACCAAGTTCTACGGGCATTAAATTTATGTTGAATGGGTGGTTCAGGAGATTTAATGTGCAACCCCTAAGGATAGTGTTTAACCCAATTATCCTCCCGTCAGCTAGTTTGACATCATAATAGTGATCTAATGTAGATGGCATGATATCCATTTGGGAACTAAATGCAGTAGACATAAAGCTCCTATCAGCACAAGTATCAAACAAAACAGAAGCATATCGGTTATTTAGAAGGAACATACACGTTACGACGTTGGAGTCTGGGTTAGTCCCCGCACCTCCCACCATATACACTTTTGCTGGAGCAGTGTCCTTCCCATCTTGATTACCACGGTTGCCTTTGTTGTTCTTCAGCCTTGGACATTCCTTCTTGAAGTGTCCCTGAACTCCGCACTCAAAACAAGTAGGTCTCTGACCCGATCCGGTGCCCTTTTGGTTGTTAGTGTTGTTGGCATTTCCCGCACTCCTACAGTCACGGGCGATGTGGCCAAATTTGTTGCATTTGTAGCACTTCGGAGCATACGGACTGTCATGGTGGTAATTGCACTTTGAGTATAGGGGTCTAGATCCCCCATATTGTTTCTTATCACCCGATCTAGCAGTGTATGCCATGCCGGTGTTTTGCCTCTTATTTTGTTGTTGTTGATTCTGATTGTTTCGGGAAGTGTTTTCAAACTTCCTCTTGTTTTCAGCTTGTCTTTCAGCAATGGTACTGACTCTCTTGTCCATTAGTTTAGTGGCCATTTAACGGCCTCTTGCCTTGGTTTTTAAGCTTTGAAGCTATAATGTTTCATGGATCATATGTCGGGCATATCACCGACATACTTTCCAACTTTTATCTGACTCCCCAGGGAACATCCTAACATACAGCAGTGCTAGTTCTTGAAAACATTAGTTGTACTTGACCACATCAGTACCTATCACTTTCAAGTTCCACAATTCAGCCTCGAGCTTCTTCATTTCGTTTCTTAGACAATAATTGTCAGTCATCTTCTTTCTTAGATCGAGCCAAGTCATTGCATATGCAACATCATGAGTAACAGTCATAACATGGGAATTCCACCATGTTAGAGCACCTGCTAAAAGAGTACAAGTAGAAAATTTGATCTGATTTTCCACCGAGCAGTTGCTTATGCGGAAAACAGTCTCCATCCTTTCAAACCATTAGGTTAACTCAACCACTCCCTCAGTGCCCTTGAAATACAGAGGTTTGCACTTCATGAAATCCTGGTAAGTGTACTCTTGAGCTACGCGTTCAGATCCCCTGACACCCATTCCTGAAGTATGGCTGTCAACGCCATTTCTGTTTGCATCACGTGCTGCCAAAGCGGCACTGACACATTGGTCAATCATAGCTTAGAGTTGGGCATTAGTGACCGTAGTGGTTGTGGCTGCTGTTGGGGTCTGGTGTTGTTGTGTGGTGTTGACCTTATGGCTCGTTTGGTGCCATTTTCTTCAATCATAAGGAATAAATACAATACCGTTTAGATTTCATAATATCAATAACATTGACATGTCATATCATGATAAATATAGTGAGATCACATCACACATGTAAAATATACAACTGAATTGTAATCAACAATGATATAACCAAATCGACATTCATTCATAAACAAATTCGATTACAAACGTGACCTAATACAACCATTCCATATATAGATTGGAAAACATTCGAGAATGGTTCTGATACAAAATGATCATAATGTTTAGGTTATAAAATAAACATAACAACCTAAAGCCTTACTAGCCGGGATTAAACCCGTAATACATAGTAGGCTATATACAAAATGACTAGCCATAACAAAGTCTAATCTAAGAACTGCTACCAGCCTCCTCTTGCAGCTCTGGCTATAGCGGTTCCCTGCTGTCCCTGTAATGCAGTAACCAGCCCTTGTAATGCCATTACCTGTCCCTGTAAGGCTATCACCTGCCCCTGCAGTGTGGTGACCAGTCCCTGAAGTGGAATCATCTCTCTCTATAGTGTCTGCATAACAGTCAATGTCTGATTAGTATCTGCGGCTGTAGAGTCGGATCAACTACTCTCAACTCTTCATCTCCTAACGCCTTCATGTCAGTCCTTTGCAAATCTGAAATCGCTTTCTGTCTATACGATCTTTGTGACCGGTAAACTCTATGATCTTCTGACATCTGTGCATGAACTATGGTGCGTAGTGACATAACCTTGCTCGGCAAGAATCACTCGCATCAGCTGTCTCGTCCCCATGCTTTCTAGACATCCTAGCCTCAGTCTCCATTAAATGACGTGTATGTGCATGTACATGTCTATCTCTAAACAACATATTGACCCAACCGGCCAATAGTTATCTCTGACTCTGCTCATCGTCTAACATCGTGTAGATCTCATCTGTGTCTCGCCTAACCATAGACTCAAACTGTCTCACGTGTGCACCCAACTCTGTGTCAGTACTAACTGGAGCTCCCTGTAGGGTCTCAACAATCTCATCATACGAATCCGTAATCTCATATCCAACATATCTCTCTGGGTCACGCCTGATCTCCCTGTCCATAGTGGCAACAAAGCCGTAATCTGCCCTAAGACCTCCAGCTGGTCTAGCAGCAGCAGCGGCGGAGCTCTCTCCTACCTCGTATCTGGGACCAAGAGCGATACCTAACCTCCTCCGAGGTGGTAGGTTAACCTCGGGTATGTCCTCTCTACGACTGGCAGAGGGTAGTAACAATGGTGGTAATGAAGTAGGAGCTGATGTGGGCAAGGGTGGTGGTGCATCTGGTCTGGTGGGGGAGAGTATGAAGGGTGGTGGTAATGGTAGAGAATGAGAAGTAGTAGCAGCCTCAGCTCTCATCCGAATCATGGCAGCTCGATAGCCCAATGAACGAATAGGACTAGGAGGTGGTGCTAATAATACAGGTGAGGGTGGTGATAGTGGTATGATTGGCGAGAGGGTATCGGGGTGGACAGTGGGAATAAGGAATCTAAGGTGGTGAGAAGACCATGGAGATAGTGGTGATGCTGGTGGGGAAGATATAGCAAGCAGTTTGGCAACCTCAGAATCCGACCATGCTGGTATGGGTACTGGCTCTGGAATAGTAATCCTAGCTGTCATATGATATGTAGGGTGAGGTGGTGGTGTGGTCGCAGACTCATCAGTCTCAAACGGCTCAGTCTCCTCTGTAGACGGGGCAGTAGCTGTAAGCAACAATAATGGGTAGGCATTGAGCTGGGTTGCACCTCTCCTCCGCCTCCTCATCGACTCATCATCTATTCATCATTACTTATCCTCCTCATTGCCTGTGTCATATCATCATCCTCATCCTCATCGGATGTCCATCTCAGCATCTCGCTCATCTCCTTCGTTAGCCAGGATTGTCGGATAGGATCATCCTCAGGGTCCTCATCGTCATCTCTTTGGATCTGCCTCAGGATAAGTCTCTGGAACATAATCAGGTGATTGTGCAGTGGGTGAGGCATCCTCAGCACCTGGCTGATCGTCAGCAACAATCTCATCGTTAGCTGCATTTGAATCTGGTAACAGAAACTGGAGAAATGTGCCTGTCTCTTTTTTCTTTTTTTATAATTTTCTTTTTTTTTCTGGCTGCTCAGGCCAGGCATGTAATATGGAGTGGGTGGGCCTGAATGCGGGCCTCCAGTATGGGTCCTCTGGCATGTAGGGTAGCTCAAGGAACTCGTGATCATCGGGCTCTCGTGATCTATGTCTGATAAGTCCTTTATGGACTGGACACGCTGGGTATGTGATCCCCATTCATCTGAATCTGATATGACTATATCTGAAAATCCAAAGATAGATTATATTAGTATTAATATAAGATTTGTATTGTAATATACATTTTTAATTATACATGTATTCAATTATGAGGCATCTAGTTCCAACCAAAAATAAGCAACAAGTAGTGTATGCATGAATGTATGCACATATGTATGTCCCGTGTAAACCCCTTTGTTATAAAAACAACTTTTGAAAACGGTTATAGGTCCTGCAAAACATTTGACCTGGTTCTCTATAACCTTGGGACTCTTGTTACCAATTGTAACACCCCAGTGCGGTCGCAGCGGGAATAAGGGTCCGAGGTTGGTGACCTTCTCAGATCAATAACACATGATTGTATACTGAACGACCAAAACAGTCATTTAAAATCGTACATTTGATTTAACAAAGTATTTGTGTACTAAGCAGATGCTTCAATTGTCCACTTGTTCAAATTACAAATAATTTCTAGCCCATACAGTTATACAAGATGTAATGGCGACAAAATCTTTATGCATGTATCCAAATCAAAACCATCAATGTATCTCACTTGTACCTTGTGCTTATTGATCCCCTGAAAAACATTGCTTTAAAACGTCAACAATAATGTTGGTGAATTCATAGGTTTGATAAATCATATATTGTAGGACCACAAGATTTCCCAAGTGTATGATAATGCAATAGATGCAGACATCATATAAATGTAATTACGTTGCTCTAAGCTCATGACACTGAAGCTTGACATGAATGAATACCAAATAAATGGTCTACATTGCCCGTGGTGATGTTCTAACCCGCAACATCCTATATTCGACATGGTATACGTTCGTTTGTCCAGTGATAGCTAATCACCCGAACGGGGTTGTCAAACCCAATAGATCTATTAATAACATTCGCGCTCACAATCCCGCAATTGACAGTTCATGATAATGGGCTCAGATATGGGTTATCGCTATTGGCTAACCGTAATCATAACATGAAACTTAACCACTTGTGTCCAATTGTAAAGCATTGCATGTTTTTCACCCCAAAAACTTATAAAACAAAAACATGTAAAACGTGGGGCTATGAACTCACCTTGAGTGAGCAAATACCAAGTGTATCACAAATAGTGCGTCACGCAAATCGATCAGATGCAACCTATTTAAATTAAGGTCATATAAGTACTAATCATATTGAGTAACCCTATCAGCATAAGTCTATTTAGCTAATCACAATCTTAATTGTTTGAGTGAAAACATGTTTATAAAATTAAAACATTTATAAACGTACTTTTGGTAAAAACGGCGTAACTTTCACGTTTTAAGCCTGTTTCTCACGTTTCTTATGCCCATCTCTTCGTATTAAGACGAGTTTATCTCGGTATTTTGTTATTTTTCATAATTTTGGTCCCCCTGATGAACAGTAACTTTTATTGTTCCCACCAGACATGAATTTCACTTATATTGTTTTTATCGTCGTAAAACCCGTAAATATCGTATTTTATTCGTTATAGCTCTATTTTTAACGGATTTATTAAATCTTCAAGGACGTCTTGTTAATTGAAAGTTCTATCTTTTTATGAGGTTTTTAAAAATAAAACTTTTTGTCATGAATATGTAACTTTTATAAAATAAATGGTTTTATAAATTGTATTATTTGTCGTAACTGCGGAAATTCATATCTCGTTCGTTATAAATTGAAAAATTACGATTCTTATCATTTTAGAATCCTTAAAACATGTGTAATCTATGAAAAATACCAAACTTGCTGTTTCATATAATTTTTATAAGTTGTTTTATAAAATTCTTTATTAATTCGTTTATTATCGTTATAACTGTTTGTAACGTAACTTTTTTGTTATTTTTCGTTTTGACACATGTCTAACCTTTTTGAAATCGTCATGAGTCGTACTATTTTATAAAAACATAAAATAGATAGGTAAAAATTCGGATTTTGGACAGAATGTTAGAGTTAGTTTGTTAGGTCCATTTTTAACCTTTGTTTCCATTCTTTACCATTTTTGTATTTCACCACAAGTCTCATAAATCATGTGTGTTATAAATCATACATATATTAAGAGTCCATAGTTGTCCTTCAAAGTCCTCATGTGTCCAAGTTGTATAAGTCTTTCATATTACTTATAAAACATAACTTTCTTATTTACCATAAATCACTAGTTTTACATATGACTATTTTTATATAATAACCATTAGTATACAAGTCTTTCATTCTTGTTATAACGTATTTTTAATGATCATTATAACATTTAATATAAGCCCTCTTAATTAACCTTATCATGTCATTTGTATTTCTTTTTTTTTTTTTTTTTTTGTTTTTTTTTACTCGAAAATAATATGAAAACTTTATAAAACCCTAATTAACACATGATCATTTTTACACCAAAACAACATGGTACATACTTTTCTCATCCTTTTTAGCACGATATAAGCAACATCACAACATATATAAAAGTATACAAAATGATCATTTCAAGTAAAAACTTCATTTTCATGATAAAATCCTAAATGATGATTTAAGCTAAAATAGAACTTAACATATGCATAAAAATGAATATTGTAAGAACATGAAGGGTTCTAGTTGACCTTATGATGTATGATGATGATGATAATCAAGTGCTAAACCCTTTTTAGAACTTAAAATTGAAGGCTTGCACAAAGATAATACCCTGGTTTCTTAAATAAAACCATAGCTTCATGTTACTTGATAATCACTTGAATATGGTTAGCCAATGCTTGGGATCACCTTAGAAACATAATATTTATATAAAAAAAAATAATAAAACTAAAAAAAAATAAAAATAAAATATTTTTAAAATATTAATTTTATTAAAAAAAAAATAATAATTTATAATAATAATAAAAAATAAAAAAAAAAAATTAGAAAAAAAATATCCAAAAAAAAAAAACAAAATATCTTTAAATAATCTACGAATAATAATAATATATATATTAGGATGGATGTTTGTAGGAGGTGCTAATGGTTGTCTAATAATTTAGTAGGATTTGGTTGGGGCTTTAGGTGGTATGCCGTTGCATTATAGCGATGTTAGAGGGGAGGGTTTTTGTTTTGATTTTCTTTCTAAGTGTTCATGGGTTGTGTATCTTCTAGTTACTAGCACCTATATGTGAAGTCTTGGTCATAAATTACCATAGTTGTTCAACAAAAACCTAGAGGGTTTTTAGTAGCTGATTCTTGTCTTTGTGTCATTGAGTCTATAGTACATACTAGCTAGGGTATTAATAGGTCTTATGTTGTACAAAGACCTAGTTGTAAAGAAAATGTGTTCTTTGACTCCCATTGTTATTGTTGCCATGTGAAATGAGGGGGGGGGGTATTCTAGAAACTTTTGATAGGTAAAACATTATCTAGTGAAGTTATAAACAAGTTACCACTTGTAACTTTATTTAAATGATGTCCATTTGCAAGCATTTGTGTATTTCTTATAATTTCTAGTGTACAAAGTGTAAATAACATTTACTTGGCTAAAGTTTAATAAAACTTTAGGTATTGGGTATGATCGTGGGTATTTGTTGAAGTGTAGATAAATTAACGTGCTTCCGGTTATGCTTAACGCATTTTATTGCGAAACGTAATCACTTTACGCAACCAATAAAAATAAAATGAACAAAGTTAATAATTATCCTCAATAATTAAATCTACTTAACTTTGCTTGATGTAACATTTATTTGATTTGATGTCCATTACATTAAACGCTAATTTGTAACTTTACGCGATTTAATCTTAATTCATGAAAATCACAAGCAAACGGGTACACACTAAAAATAAAACTAGTAGATTTATCGACGTCATCATGACTTGAAAACTCAGGGTGTTATAATCAGTTTATTTTCTGAACCATCACCGTTTGTGATTAGTTTTGTCACCAGTGTTGGAATAAAGGTGTTACTCTCCAGCAAAAACCTTTGCCTATTCTTCAATATTTCCAAAAATCTCTTTTTTGTGTGAGAGGTGCAATATAAATCTCTTTTTGGAGTTGACATTTCACTCTCAAGTTGTGTGGTCCAAAAAGTTTTGCACAAAACTTGGATACTATTAAAAATTTTGCAGACATTTATCCAAGTTTTTAATCTTACTATCAAAATTAATTTGAAATTTGGATTCGATGTAAGGTTGCTAAATAGATAATGGCAGATGCCATAGTACTACTAAACTCATTCCATGCAGTAGTCTTTGAATTAGAATTTTCTATTGTGAAATTTTCTCATACCCCATCAATGCAAGTTGTTCAAAAATGGTAGAATTTGGTATACAATCAATACTTTCCACATCGGCTAGTTAAAGATCTCTTCTAACAGATGATTCAGTAATGATTATCTTCTTGCCATCTACTACGACATGTAACTGTTCTTCCCTATTGATAGTTTTGGCCTTGACAATAGACCAGAACTATTCAATGCAAGAAATATGTATAGTAGGATTAATCATTAATGCATATCTTATAGGGTGTGCATTCAAAAAATCCATAATTTGTTCAAACCCATCACTCTCTATTGGTTTAGACAAAAACACGACCATATTATGAGTATCAGCAAACTTTAGAGTCATCATTCGTGCTGGGTTTGAATAGTGGTATGATTAAAATTGAGTTAGGGGTTGCAATTGAGAGTTATTATGTTGAGAATAAAATTGATTAAATGTTTTAATTGATTGAAACCATTAATCGATGTATTTATGAAAAATACCCTCAACAACCCAGTAGTAGTAACTCAGCAGTAGTAAGTTATGCCTAGCAGCATTAACTTTGAGTCACCAGCGTTAACTCAAATTTATTTCCAAACAACATTCCCATCATCAATCTAAAACTTTTCTTTGCTTATCCTGCAAAATGTTAGTCCAAAAACCAAGAAAACAGAAGCCATAGCAATTTTCACAATTATAACAGTGTTAATTATACCTACGTAGTATTAAGTATTAATAAACAGTTAGAAACTCTTGCAAGTATTAAGTTATAACTAGCCATTACTAATTATACTTAACACAGGAAGAAATTTTAATGACATGCATAACAGTATAAGTTCATACAAAATTTTTTTTTTTTTTTTTTTGGTTTTTTTTACAAAAACATAAAGAGTAAAGACTTTTAAAAATTTAAGCATTTAATCCTCGCAATAAAATATTAAAATCTAACTTCATCAAAAGCTTTTAAGCAAATCTGCAACATTCTTGTCAATATGGATTTTGACCATTTGAATCAATTTTTTTTCATTGCAATCTCTAATAAAATGATGTCTGGTCTCTATATGCTTTGTTTTTGAATAAAAAACAGGATTTTTAATTATGCAAATAGTACTATTATTCATCAATAAACATCTTTTGGTTTGCATAAATATTAACCTTAAGCAAGTAGTTGATTCTGAATCCAAAGCACTTATCCACAACAACTTAAAGAAGCCACATACTCAGCTTATGTTATGGAATTTGCAACCACTGTCTGTTTCTTGCACTGCCATGATATTAATCTATATCCAAGGAATTGACAAACATCCTGTTGTAGCTTCCTATCTAAGCTTGTTCTAATATAATCACTCTCAGTGTATGCTACCCCCCCAATCAAAGGAGAATCTTTTAGATACCCATATAGGCCTAAATTTTGGTTGAACTTTTAATTACCTAAAAATTCTTTTTACAGCATGAAGATGTGAAACCTTTGGATTGACTTGGTATCTAGCATAGGCACCCACTACAAACATGATGTCAGGTCTTGAAGATGTAAGATACATCAATGAACCAATCATTGACCTATACATATAAACATCCACTTCTTCACCATTTTCATCCTTGAGCAGAGGCTTTTGAGTTTCTATTGGTGTGCTTGCAGTCTTAACTTTTGTAAACCCAAATTTCTTTAAAATTTCATCAACATATTTATCTTGACTAATAAATATGCCATCCTTCTTCTGCTGTACTTGTAATCCCAAGAAGAATGTAAGTTCTCCCAAAGAACTCATCTGAAATTTCTCATGCATCAACTTCTCAAATGCATTGCACAGCTCTTTCTTTGTTGAACCAAAGATGATATCATCGACATACACTTGGACCAGCAAAATATCACCTTTGTACCTTTTGATGAATAAGGTTTTGTCAATTTTCCCTCTTTGAAACCCATTGTCTAACAGATATGTTGATAAGGTTTCATACCAGGCTCTAGGAGCTTGATGTAGTTCATACAGTGCTTTTTTAACCTTGTATACTCTATCAGAAAAGTCTGAATCTTCAAATCCTAGTGATTGACATACATACACCTCTTCTTCAATCTTCCCATAGAAA
>BQNB010087872.1:0-27808 GCA_026074375.1 Tanacetum coccineum | reverse complement strand
GTAGGTCTTGACTTTTTCCCTTTGTCAAGGGTGAAGAGTTTGGATTTGCCTAGTAGTATTTTATATATACTTATCCACGAATCAATAGCCAAAACAATGACCAAACTAACCCAGAAAGGTGTCAAGTTTGATTGGGGTGATAAACAAGAAGCAGCTTTTCAACTGTTGAAGCAGAAGCTGTTTTACTGTTCATAACAGCTATAAAATCGTTTTTATACTTTTAATTAACGTAAAACCCGTTTTAGTCGTATCTTATTCGTTATAGCTCCGTTTTTAGCGATTCTTTCGAACACGTTCTCGTAATTGAAAGTTTTATCATATTATTGATGTTTACAAAGTATAAGTTTCTGCCATGAATAGTAACTTTTTATAAAATTTGTTTTATAAAGTATTTAGCGTCGTAAACTTCATGTGAGTCCAAGATAACAAGTTTAACATGTTATTTACATCATTTTCATTAGCAACTTATCAAGTTAACATAAAAACCCTAATTTGCACTTATACATGTTCATACTTAACCAACATGATAAAACACTTATACATTCCTTTAAACATGATATTAACATCCATATGACATGTAAATAAGTTCACAAAACATTAATCATATGTAAAAATCCATTTTACATATTCAAAAGTACCCTAAATGGTGATTTAGCTAAATATAACATATGAACACATAAAATCTTAGTTATGAAATGATTAAGCTTTTAAATAACCTTGTGTGGATGAGTAGAGAAAAGAATAACAATCACACCCTTGTGATTAACAACCTTGGCTTGAAAATATAAGGTGAAAACCCTAATTTCAACCAAAAACCCTAATCTTGCAATATCTTTTTAAAACCCTTTCAAAGCTTAACCAATCCTTTAATTCTTCTTAGAATACCTTAAGTATGATATGTAAACACTAATATAGTGAAAGAAAATAAAACTATGGATTGTGTTTGTTAAGGTTTTTGAGCCGTGGGATAGGTAAAGAGAAAAGAGAGGTTTTGATTTGTTTTCACTTTGCAAATAAGAGAGTTATGAGTTTACTTGCTATCTTAGGCATTATATAGACAATATATTTAGTTAGGGGTTTACTAGGAAGGTTCATAGTGCAAGTAGTCAAGTGGTGAGAAAGGTGTAAGACCTTGGTTCCCTAGATATTTGTTATCCTTGATATTTAAGGCAAGTTGACATGAAACTTGATATTTGTTGATCCTATCACTAGAAATCCGGCCACATAGGCTTTTGTATGATAATATGTGGATTATTTTGTGTATTGGGTATAATCGTGGGTATCTGCTTAAGCATAGAAAGGTTTTGGTGCTTCCGGGAATACCGAAACGCATTTTATCGCGAAACGTAAGCATTTTACGTAATCAATAAAAATAAGATGAAAAAAGTTGATAATTATCCTCATAATAATCATTTAATACTTTCTTGATGTAAACGTTTAATCGTTTAATGCCTGTTTACATTGAATGATCATTTTTAGTTTACGCGATTTAGCTTAACGATTACGATTTAAGAGCAAACGCATAAAACCCTAAAAATAAATTGTGAATTACATAATGTCGTACAATGACCTAAAACACGAGGTGTTATAGCTGAGATACAGTCTTATAAGACGGAAAGTATACAAAAACTTAAACGTCGTTTTGAGAGAAAAAAGTATCCATGAGTGTTTTTGTGTTTGTGCTTTGACTTAATTTACAAAACGTGACTAAATAAAATTATAGAGTTTTTCGTTAAGTTTTGGCGTTTAACCAAAAATTACCATTTTTAGTAAGTTTCTATTTTTGGAAAGTTTTTAGTTTTGGGACGTTAATATCGTCCCCTATATTTGCTTAAATCCATATTTCCTTAAGTGCACTATAGAAATCTAAACGTTTAACTTCCATGTCCATCTTGCTAAAATTCACCAAACTTACTATTTTTAGTAACCTTAACGCTTTTCCTAAAATATGTTAACGACGTCTTTAAATGACACTAATCAATATATATGTGTTACTATATGTTTCGTTAGTGTTTTAAAAGCTCAAAATATCTCGAAAACGTCCGAAAACTCATTTTACTATTCACGTCAGCACCTATATAATTTATTTTTCTAAAAAATGTTTCAAGTTTTATTTGGCTATAACTTGGCCGATTTAAGTCTGATTTTAGTGTATAATACATGCAAATCTATCTACTCGAAATGAGCTCTCCAAATACTAGTTTTACGTCTAATGAAAACATTCCTAAGTCGATCAAAACCTCAAAACAATTTCAGATTAGCAACTACGTATTTCACAACCGCTTTTTAAAAATCACACCAAACTTCACAATAGTGCCTAATCTAGCCTAATCTCCATTCACAACTAATCCACAACCAAACCACACCTAAAGCTAACCTAATCCCTTCATTTCTATTATTTCAACTCACTTTTTAACTCACCTCACCAAGATAATAAAGTCATAAACATGTTACTTCCATTTTTAAAAAAGATGACAAGATATTATTTCTATTCTTTTTGAAAAATCAACACAAACACCATAGGAATCATAGATCTATGCAAGAACATAAACATATGTAGTTTAAAAGTAGATATGAAAGTATAAGTTGCAAGATAAGCTTACAAATATGAAGAACAAGCTTAAGAAAACACAAGAATGAAGATGGAAGACTTGGGTCTTGAAAAACCCTAAATAATAACCTAACCCTAATTTGTAGATCTTGAAGTAAACCCATAAATCAATGAACCAATACTTCAAACCACCTTAGAACACCTTAGAAATGAACCTAGTATGCTTGGATTATGCAAGAAATCAAAGTTGGTCGTGAGCTAAGAGAGGGGGGAAAAAGAGATGAGAGATTTTGATGAGGCTTGGAAAATGATATGAAACCCTAGTGTGTGATATATGATGGTATTTATAGGAAAACATTAGGTTAAGGGCTCATGACAAGTCACAGGTGTGAAACCATTGGCTAGGTGACCAACACACACCAAAAGTGTGTGTGTGTGGTAGGTTCGGACGCAACACAATAGGGAGGGAGGGGGTTCAAGCTTAAACCATTAACCAACTAGCCACATTGAAATTAAATAAGATTCCATGTTATAACTTAGTGGAGAAGTGGTCCAACATTGTCATGCATAAAGACAAGGGCTCTTACACCACCATGCATGCTTCCAAAACATCACTATCTATGCATGTGATGTAGTGTTTTCATTTAAAATTCAAAATTTTGGTTCCTTTTCTTTTCTTTTGCTTGCACCGAAAATTAGAGGGGTTTGGGGTTGACCATGAAATTTTGACTTCTAAACCCAACATATACGATAACTGGAGTTTACACGAAAAGATTTTGGGTTTTCGGGGTTCTGTTTGATCAAAAACGCAAAAAATGCAAATTAAACATTAAAACGTAAAAATAAGTATCGAAAGTGATCGTAAACTACAAAAAACTTAGAAAAGATAAAATAACTCATATAATATCTAAACTAATCAAAATCCAAAGTCAAAACGCATCCGATGACGTTTTTCAGATTTACGCGGGTTAACTTCCCGGTAAATTGCCAGATTCAAACGTAACGTATAAAAGTCAAAATAAATGATCGGAAAAGTTTAAAATTTTGACCTGAAATTTACGGGGTGTGACATCTGTGTAGCATGTTTTGTGGTTATACAGGTTTAGAATGTTGTAGATTTTTTTCAAAAAAATTTCGGATAAAATCTAGAAAACACCTGTTATGCAGGCTGTTGTGGAGTTGGTACCACCTGGGTGCCGACGACATGTCGTCGGGGATTGTATATCAAATATTGACTTAGTCAACTAACAATTGACTTAGTCAACTATGGCAAATATTTTCCCCGGTGACATGTCACCGGGATTCTTAAATAGAATATTAATTAAGTAATTAATTAACTGTTAATAACAAATAATATCTTCGACGACATGTATCCGAGGAAAACAATTGACGTGCCAAGGTTTTTGTTGACTAAAAATTATGTGGGCCTAGAATTGTCGTCATGGAAATTAGCCAGGGATTCAATCCCCTTCGAGGCTTCCCTGACTTGGTCTTACCAGCGACATGTCGGCATGGAAAACAATCCCCGACAACATGTCCCTGACGAAGGTACCAAAATGTCAACATGGATGACAACTAATGTTGTATAGTTACTAGTTCTTATGTATATGTTTTTTAGTGGGTAGTTATATGTTTCATTAAATAATTAATTGACAACAACATAAAGGCGTGTTATTTAAGGAAACATGTTTCTCTAGTTGGTTAGATTTAAAAGCTTCTAAATAGAATGCGATGTTAGTACACTGTAATTTTTTTAATAATTTAGATTATTTTTTATTCATGAACGTCAATAATAAATAATTGAATTGTATATTTTCAATCAACAAGTAAATGCTTAGATGAAGTTATTGATCAAAACTAATCGAAATCATTCTTCATGAACAGTTACTTGCTAAATGATGTAGGCTGAGGATGAATCGTCTTTCTCGGTCCTTGCACCTTACGTGTCTTGCAGAAGTAAGTCTTGTAAGGGGTACCTACGGGTAACTCCTGACCTGGCTGAATAAGAGGAGCAATGAAAATAGGTGATGTCTAGGAGCGAATGCGAGTATAATCTGAGCTGGTGGTGTCTCATATGCCTCAGAAGCATCATCAGAAGAATTGTCCCCCGAGGGGTCCTCCTCGGAAAACTTCTTCTGGTCGGATTGCATGTCTGATCTGGCAAAGTAGTCGGATGTAGCAGGTGAGCCGAGTGCTCAACATCCGAGTCTGAAACTATAATATCAACTAGTAAAGAAGGGTACTCAAAAAGCTTAGACTCATAATCTACCACAGGACAGGGTCAAGTACTCCTGCGGGTGGAGCAGCAATCACAGCCTCCGCCTCGACTAATGTAGTATAAAATCGGATAAGATCACATAAGAGGCTGATGACCCAATACTCTCATCCATAGAGTCAGATGAAATAGAGATGGTTGAAAGAGACATAGTGATGTGACAACCAAAGGTTTATATAAATACTTTTATATAAGACAAGTGTAAAATGTGTGTAAGTCAAAGTATACGTAAGTATAAGTAATGTAGGCATGTAGTGTTTATGCACATAAAAGGTTTATATGATGTAATGTTTATGTAGTTATTATAGTCCAGGTTTAATATGCAACCTAGTTCTATATAACGTTTTCTCTAGATACCAATTTGTAACACCCCCAAAAATATAGCAGTGGAAAGGTAATCGGGAACGTTACTTCATAATACACAAGCACAAGATATAAGAGAACGACCACTACATAAGTCGTTTAAAAAGGTACTCTTGTTGATACATTAAAAATTAAATAAGTTTTAACCAATTGGTCCCATAAGTTTTGCATCAAGAGAAAATCATAATTTGGTTACACAACGAGAATACATTAATTGTAAGCGAAAATCTATAAAAAATAGCAATGATGAATGTGGACTTCAATGCACTTCATAAATGTCTATACGGGTAAAGCACCTAAGATATACATGCTAAGAATGTCAACGTAAAGTTGGTGAGCTCATAGGTTTAAATAAATAGTAAGATAGGACCGCATGATTTCAAAGTGTATGACTATTGTAAGACATACAATATCACAAAAAGTAATTACAATTGCGCTAAGCTTATGACACCGAAGCTAAACAAAGTTATGTATGCAAATCAACACAAATTAAATTGCTCGAGTAGGTGTCCAACTCGAGACACCCAAAGTTCCGACATGGTATAAGTCCGTTTGATCGATACATCCGATACAATTAAGCGCTACTTACCTAAACGGGGATGTTAATCCCAATAGATATATTTATAATACTCGTGCTTACACAAAGTGATTAACGGTTCATGATAGTGGGCATAGTAGGTTATTGGCACTTAGACTAATCAGTAATCATTTAAAAACTACCTGCGTCTAAAAGGTAAAACAAGAAATGTATTTCACCTTGAGATTTATGATAACAGCAAATATTTAATACTTTTTAGTGTCAAAATACCCCCTATATTACCTGTAAATGTTTCACTAATACTGGAAAATGAGATATTTTTTTATAATTTTGTACTTTTCAAGTGAAATGCAGGAAAGTGACAAGAAATAAGGGAAAAAGGACTCAAAGTGTAAATGTTTGAAGAATGTTACGGGCGTAACACCAAAAATGGTTACACCATAACATAAATTAAGCAAGTACGAAGATCAAGGACAAGGTTACGGCGTCACACCATATCTAGTTACGCCATAACCATATATTTGGAAGGAAATCTTGACAAAGTTAAAGTTATGGCATAACACCATATCCAGTTATGCCGTAACCATGAAGATCCACAAATATGGAATGAAGATCACGTACTTATGGACATTATTTTAAGGTTACGGCGTAACACCATATCTAGTTACGCTATAACAACTGCTTAAATATGGAATGTGGTGTATGATGGTTACGGCGTAACACCTTTATTGGTTGTGCCGTAACAGGTTCAATACCTATAAATAGAGGCCTCATTCAAGCCTATTCTGACCATCACTGAGTTCGCTCACAGCCAAATGAGCGGCGAACAATGGTTCCAACCTTTAATGATATTCCATCTGGGGTCCAAGGTGAGACTCACACTTTACTTACTTTTTTGTATTTTTAAAAATTCGTTCAAATACAAATAACGATAATAATTATGATTTTTCAATATATGATTCTTGTTTATTTCTTGCAGTGTTTCCGTTACTTAGAGTGGCTAAAACGACTTAAAGCTGTTGGAGGCCTATTCTATGTTCGTTACCTTTTGTTATGATTGAGTGGTTTTCCAGGTTAGATTATGCGGATCGTTTAGATATATCCATAGACTAGCATGTAACCCTGGGGTATATTTGGTTAGTACGCGGGTAGAGTTTTTGACCTAGCTTGCCCCAATTATATAGAATTAACTACTCAATATGGTGGAATCCAATGAGGTTACTAGGGAAGATCATTAACTTTCCTACCCGGGTGTCAAAGGAACTAACTGGTCCAGACCGTACTTAATCATTTAATATAACTTAAAAAGCACAAGAACATGTCAAAAGAGGAACCTGAATTAATCTTAATAGATGTTTAATATTATGATTGTGGGAATAGTTAGATTTAATCACTACAACCTGGATAACCTACCTCGTCCCCGATAGCCAATTTGGGAACTGATTCGTGGAATCGCTATGGAATAGGTAGACTAAATTTGCACATTGCAAGTCATATCACCTTAGAACCACTAATAAAACCATAAGTTTAAACATTATGCACTGTGAAATTTTTTCATAACAGAAGTCAAATAAGTAAACTAGGTTCAGCACCATTTTCTTCACTCTTGGATATCTCCAACTCTTTTATTTTCAGTTATTTATTTTATTGTTATTTTTAATTCCTTTCAATTCAAACCAAAAACCATTTTATAAACGTGACATTTCAAATTAAAACTAATTACAAATTAGCTCTTGGAACTACCTCGGATTTACCATTCTGTACTACCCACGATCGGGTTCTCTGCCCGTTAGTGCGTTGTCAGGTAGATCGATTTATATAAATTTAAAACTTGGTAATAATATATTTTAAATTAAAAAATGCATCAAGTTTTTGGCGCCGCTGTTGGGGAGCTAAAAATTTGAATTAATTTGATTATTTCATTATTTCTCTTCTTTCCCTAAACTCTATATCTGTAGGAACTATGGCAGGAGTAGACGTCGATACTCTCACCATGGAACAATACTTAGCATTGTCAAAATCGGAGGCCATGTCAATTTCAAAATCAAGAGTCAATTCATGCTCTAATTGAGGGAAGATACTTTCTTCGGGAACAAAGACGAGGATGCTCATGATCACATTGATCTGGTCCTCAGCATCATCGACTTACACAATATTCTCGAGTATCTAAAGACGCAGTCATGCTCTGAGTTTTTCCCTTTACTCTTACCAGATCTGTAAAAGGGTGGGTGGACAGACTCGCCCTAAGAACTATCAATACCTAGGATCTCCTCAAAAAGGCCTTTATCCAAAGGTATTTCCCACCTTCCATGATCGCAAAGCAGCTTGAAGATATTTACAGCATCAAGTAAGAAAGAGATTAATCATTATACTAGGCCTGAGAGTGGTATAATGACCTGCTATACAAATGCCCTACTCATGACATCAATGGTCATCAAAAGTTAAACATCTTTTATATGGGTTTGAGCACTATGAACCGTCAACTGCTTGATTCGCAGGGACTATCTCTAGGATGAGACCGGCCCAAGCTCTAACAGCAATTCAGACCATGGCTGATCATTCTCAAAAATGGCACGATGGAACAACGAGCAGGAATATCGGAAGCAGTAAGTGAGCGAATGGATGGACTAGCTACTTTAGTAAATAATTTGATACTTGGGACGAGACATGAAAGAATGTTTGATCCCACTTGATAGAGTCTTGAATTCCTTAGCTTGTGTAAAGTTAAGTTATGCAAAGAATAAATCCTTACACAACTATGAAGAAACTTTGAGTTTGATAATACTAAAGATTTATGCTAAATCAATCTTATATATGAAGAAATTATTTCACAATGGCTAAACATCATAATTCGAATGAGCGCTACAACACGTAATTAACAAAACAATAACTCAATATATTAATACGAATACTCTAACTAGTATTAGGGTTACAAAACCTTGAAGCTATGACAATTCTATGAATGACTCGTTTTGATACATGATACATTGAACTCTATACCCTGGGATCTCCTTTTATACACCAAGGAGTCCTAGTGGCTTACAATATTTTCCTAAGTTATCATGATCTTCTAAACAAATAACTTATACGTATCTTTTACAAAAATATCTCATACATATCACATAAGCAATCTTTATCTTTTCTCTGAGCAGTCTTTATCCTTTCAGCAGTTGTAATCTTTCAGCAGTTGTAACTTTGTACCAGCAGCATTAACTCTGAACACTAGCAGTAGTAACTTATACACCAGCAGCATTAACTGTGTACAAGCAGTAGTAACTACTTAGAATATTTTCTTCAATCTTCACCAGCAGTACTAACTTTACTCTAGCAGTACTAACATATACTAGCAGTACTAAGTTACACTACCAGTAGTAACTAGCAGTAGTAATATACACTAGCAGTAGTAACTTACACTAGCAGTACTAACTACTTAGCATATTTTTCATTAAGATTACTAACAGCACTAATTTATGCTTAGCAGCAGTAACTAATACCTTAACAGCAGTAACTCTAAGATCATCAAGAAGTCTTTTAATCCCAACAATCCTCCCCTAAACTTGATATTTATCTTCAAAATCATCAAGTTTCTTCATTAAAAGCTTCATAATCACCAGGAGGATGCTTCCAAACACTTCATTGATTCTTGAGTTGCTTTGTGATGAGCTTAAGAAGCTGATAACACATTTCATTCAAATGATCAGCTTGCAGCTTCTTATTCAGCATATCTGTGATTGTAGCAGGTGTAAGGGGATATCTCTTCTCTACCAACATAAAGACATGCAGATTTTGAAACCTCACAAAGTGTACTCCACAGGAATCAAATAGCTTCCAAACCAACACTTTGCTTTCTTGTAGATTCCTCCACACTGCATCTTCTACATGATGTTCAAACATTGTCTTTAGATCACCCCATAGCACTCTCTCATAGCCCTCCTCTGGCCTTGTATACCCATGCTTAGCTTTAACCAATTTCCATAGAGTTTCCAAATCTTCCCTGTCAAAGCTTCTAAGCATCTGAATAAAGGCTGAGTACCTCCTTGAACTTCCATCAGCTCTTATTATAGGTCCAGCCCTAGATAGATCTTCAAGCCTGTTAAGGTTGTAGAGTACTTATGTAATCACAAGCAACTCTAAGAGAGACTCTAACAAATTCAACTATTATTTACACGGAATATAAACAACAGAGTTAAAGAAGAAGAATTACTCAAACAATGATCCTCTATGGATCTTTTCTATTAACAATAAAAGTGTTTTTCCGATCATCTCTTCATCTATGACTGTAGGTTTCTTAAATACTCATGAAACCCTAACAACCTGTTACCTAAAACTCGCTAAAGAGATAAGTATTATCAACTTTCCTAGATATCCGTGAATACCTTATCACTTAACTAACTATAACTACTATCCAACACGGAACGTAAGCATAATACAACCAAAGGTACTATATTGACTACTTCTACCATCAGGAATAACTTTTGATCTGCCGGCCAGCACTAACTATAACATTATCCTTACCATTAAGGAACGTACATACCTTACCAGCAGGAACTTTACTCTAACCAGTAGGAAATACAATAACCTAACGAGTAGTAAACTATCTATTACAATATTCCTAACAATCCTCCCCTAAACTTGAATTTGACACAGTTAACTTCAAGTTTCTAGATAGATCTTTCTTTGAAAACTCTAGAGGATTGAACAACAACATCTTGAAACCAACGCCATACTTCGTGAATCGGAAATCTGATTATAGCAGGTGAAAGTCTTTGCAGCAACATAAGGAAATTGACAGCATGAACACCAAAAGGAGCAACCTTCATAAACTCTGAATCAGCAACATGAAAACCATCAATTCAGGGTGACATACTATTCTCATCACATCCCATGGTGTGTTAACTCCGGGAAGAGGTGAATCATAGAAAATTAATGGATTTGATGTAGCCTTTACCAAGTAGCCATTAACTCTTGGGCTAGCTAACTCTTTGGGATATCATGACTTCAACCTCGGTGAATTAATACCCGAGATCCAATTCTTAGAAAAAGAATCAATGGTGAATTGGAATACCCTAATGATTTTGGCAATGATCACAGCCATAAACGGATTTTATAAGCCTTTACCACATAGTCGTTTGCTTGTGGGCTAGATAATCCTTGGGAGTCAGAAAGGGTTACTTCCCATGTTATAATTGCAACACATCTCAACTTATTGGTACTTGAAACATTAGTCAGTTGAGTGACCCTATGATTTGAAGCAAACCATTAAAGCTATATCAATTCATTCTGTCCAATAAGACCTGGGAATTGAAACCAACCATAATCTCAATTAATTCTAAGCCTGATAGGCCTGGTAATAAGAACCAAAAATTAATTAATACTTAGCCTTAAAGGCCTGGCAATTGAGAACCACAGGATGTTGCACCAAAAATATGTCCTTAAAAAATTGTGCCAGAAAACCATGTTCCCAAATTTGATCATATAAAACATTTGACCAAAAAAAACCAAGTTCAAAAGAATGTAATCCAACCAACACAGCATCTAACCAAAAATACCCGATGGACACAAAAAGAAAAACCATTTACAACAAGCTTTCCAAAATATAGAATAAAACCTAAAAACACAGCAAACAGATAGAAAATATACAAGAGAGTGACAAGGTACCAGTATCAAGCAAAGGAAACTACACAATTTGATGCTTGATGAAATTGAATCAAACTGCTTCGTCATAAGTCCTACATACCCCACACCATCAATTTCAATCTCCAATTTTGTGCATCAGATCTTCTTCAAAATTGAACTGAAAGAGGATATGACCCATCTGCAAACATATACACCACCTTGCCAGAAATGGTTTCCAATACATGAACATTGGAAAATGGAAATAGTCTCCAACTCCTGATATGCCATTGTTGTTGATCAGACCAAACCAAAGAACCATGTCCACCTTCATACGTGTGATTCAAATAGTACTTGAAGATCACCCCACAGCATCATACCAGCACCAGCAAGTGAAGGTCTTCATAGAAACTTGACCACCATCGCGGTATAGAGCTTTAACAAAATCTTGTCTATCCAACCAGAGAAGAATTTCCCTTGAGATGAGTATAAAATATTTTGGAAGAACCCATCCATCATATACCAAAAGAATTGATATCTCCCAGTGGAGTAGGTACCTATACACCTCCCCAAATAGTAAAAGCAGACCAAAAAATAGCAGGATCATCATCATCAGAAAGAACTCTGATGAATGATCTGTCATCAGCATCCAAGTCTAATGCAGTAGAGGACTTCTTCCTGGTTCCAAGAGACTTATTCCTGGTGCCATAGGTATGTCCCCTTTTTCCTCAGGACCCATATGACATTGAAACGAAAAACATTAGTTGTGATGAAGACTCAGATGGTTGTTGAGATCACAGGTGGAACATTAGTAGCTTGTTGTTGAGGTACATCATTTTGAGATGACATTGGTAACTCAGTTTGGCTTTGCTTCTTAGAAAAAATCGTTCCTCCTAAGTTTTTGGGATTTACGATCTGCAGCGAGCGGGTTCCTGATCTTTTCAAACTCAGATTTAAGTTGCTCATCAGACAATGATTTAACATGCTTCATTGTCCAGCCAGTAGTATAAATGCTTGTACTGTACTCGATGAAGCAGAGGCACAAAGGTCTCATGTAAGCCTTTTGCTGAGCATAAGTCAGAGGCTTATTCCTCTTTTCTTGGAACCTTTGTGCAGCAAAAGCTCCTCTTCTTTCAGCAATTAGAGCAACCATTCTTTCAGCAAAATTGTCTTCATTGACATCAGGACCCAAAAGATCAGAAGTAAGACCTTGATTGGCATGAACTTTACCTATGATATCAGTCCAGTCAGCATTAGTATAGTATTTTGCTGAATCAAGCACATCCTGTTGTCTTTTTCTCTGCATCTCTGTATCTCTGCTCCTCAGTCTTTCCAAAATCAGCAATGCTCTTCATCAAAATAATCTTTTTGCAGCTTCCCTCACCAAGCCTGTCTTCCTCCAACCTGCCAAAATGTCCTTCTTTGATAGGAGGGTCGCCTACTTCCATGATAGGAGATTTGTCCTTGATTGGATCACCTAGCATGAGTACCAGTAGAAACAGACCAGAGGAAACACCAGCACATACCAGTTGAAGAGGTGGACTATGAGGAATATCAGCACCAGAAAACATCCACATGAGATCTGAATCAAAGCAACAGAAGACCTTAAGCCAATTTGAATGAGAGGATCCGCGCGATCCTACTCTTCTTCCTCTTCTTTATCAGACTCACTTATAACAACCTTCCTGCTCCTTGTTTTGAGTTTCAACTCCAAATCTTTAACCTTCTTAACCAATTTACCCACCACATCCTTAAATAATAGTTTGTGTGCCTTAAGTTCTTATTCCAAGGTACTAACTATCTGCACAAGTTCAGACACTTGAGAAGACAAAGCAGTTAGTATGGCAAGGTCCTCAGCACCTCCTGAGGTTGGACCTACAAGGGGAACTTGAGTGGACCTAGGAGGAGTAGTGTGGAAAGATCCTCCCAGTGTTTCATCTTCCACATTTGTGGAAGTGAAAAGGTCAGGATCAGACTCATGGGCTCCTGAAAAAGAGGCAATGTTGGGGTATAAAGTATGATCCTGCTCAAACACTGGAGGAATTTGGTCTGATGTTGTTAGTCTTGGTGGTGTTGGTAGATGTTCTTGAGATTGATCAGGCTCAGGCCTAGTCTCTTGAATAGTCTCAAGAATGGTTTGAGGGACAGACTGTGCAGAGCCTCCCCTGTACCTTCATCTGCTATATCCAGTTGAGAAGGGGGAAGCATTGCAGCTAAAAGTGGCATGTGGTCCCCTTTAAAATTTAACCTCATGTTAGCAAAAAGTTTGCTTGACAGTTTTAAAACATTATATTGTTTAGTATTCCTAGTTTCTATTCCAAAAAGAATTTAGAAGGAACTGAGGATAACATAAGGAAACCTTTTACATTAACTAAGTTATTTACCATCCCCTTAAAAATGTAACTTGACCATTAAACCTCTCCATCAGACAAACAAATAAGAGCTATAGCCAGTGGGCTTCTAAATTGATCCCAGCTACCAGATTTGGTACTGAGACAATGTTGTATTGTGTGAACCAAGAACCTCCATTAAGGTGAGAACTTGTTTTTGTAGAAGGTTAGCTTGCCTTCAGTGGGGTATCCAAGATTATCCATACCCAAATATATATCAGCAATGGGCAAGTCCCTTCAATACACTCCATACATCACCCATTGTAAGTTGACTCCTTACAAACTGAGTCATCAGAGATAGTGTCGGGAGTATCCTATCAATCGTGGGGCCAAATAGCTGGAGGGCCTAACTCAAGAGCCCTGAGTGAAGCCGTTGACCAGAACTGTTTGACCAAAGAGTCAAAGATGATGGGGTCATGAGTAAGAGCATACCTTAAGTGCGAACCCCTCAAGAAGTCAAGTACTTGGTGATAATCATTACTACCTTTGGGTTGTTTCCAAGTAACCACCTCTTATTAGTGTTCGTACTCTAACTGAGTGCGGCCCATTGTTGATGTATTAAATGGGGTTCGAAGTGTTAGTGCTGGTGGTAGGATCGCAATGGAGATGATACCACTTTGTAAGAGAGGGGAATCGGAGTTTTCAAAGAGTGAGTAGGGAACGAGTAAAGAGCATGTTAAAAATTAGGGTATTATGTAAAAGGTAACATCTGTTTAAAAAGAGAGAATCACAGAATTATCCCTTTAAATAGGTGACCCTTTGATGAATTAAATGCCCAATTATCTCAACTAGAACTTTGAATTAAAATAAAACTCAATTTAATATACTCGCACAAAGAAAGTCAAAAAGCCCTAAAGAAAACGCAAACATAACAATATAAAGTGGTTAACCAGTAGGAACCAGTAAGGCTACCAGTAGGAACTCTTGCACCACCAGAAGAAACACTTAACCAACCAGAATGAATTCTTTATCATCAAAAGAAGGTCACACTGTCCATGAATAACACTTGAAAAGTGCTAAAATACCCTCATGAATGATGCATCTGCAAAAGGTTAGACCAAAACACACCAAACATATACAATGAAAAGGAAAAATTAACTATCAGAATTAACTAACTACATACCAGGGGTAATAACTAAAACTATCAGAAGAAAAAATATTGTAACAATAAAAACTAAGTGTTAAAACAAACGAAAAACCAACTATTTAGAAAATTTTACAATAACAGTCCTCCCCTTGGACTCAAATCCTCCTCTCAAGCCTAGCACTCAGGGATTGAGCATCCCAATGTGGACCACCAAATAATTGAATCTTGGTCCATCAAAGACTTTGGTTAATAAATCAGCCATAATACAACAACACTAGAATACATGGGAGACCCAAGTCATTTGTAACACCCCCAAATTGGGTAGCAGCGGAATAAGGGTCTGGGGCGTCTTACTTCTCAGATCAACAACACAAGATAATATAAGAACGACCAAAAAGTCGTTTAAAACTGATACATTGGATTTAATAAAGTATGTGTTACAAAAGCCTGAAGCTTACCTGTTTATTATTACAAAGATTTCAGACCCATAACAGATCCACAAAATGTAATGCGACTAAAATCTTTAATACATTACTTCAAAATATAACTACTACCAATGCAATCCTTCACACACCTCGAGCTTAAAGACCTGAAAAACAATGCATTGTAAAAACGTCAACATAAATGTTGGGAAATTTCATATGTCTAAGTAATGTATATGCAGGACCCGCAAGACTTTCCCATAAAATTACAACAATGCAGACATCAAAAAATGTAATTACGTTTAGCTAAGCCATGAATGAGCAACCGAAGCTCGACATAAATGAATACAATATATAAATATTGCCTACATTGCCCGTGACGATGTTCAACCCGTACACATCCCTATCACCGACATGAATACGTTCATTTCTAGTACCTGAAAAACATTGCATTTAAAAACGTCAACATAAAGTTGGTGAATTTCATAGGTTTATGTAAATGTATATGCAGGACCGCAAGACTTTCCCAGTGATAATGCAACAGATGCAGATATCACAAAATGTAATTACGTTTACCTAAGCTCATGACACCGAAGCTCGACATAATTGAATACAATATATAAATATTTCCTACATTGCCCGTGATGATGTTCAACCCGTAACATCCAGTATCCGACATGATATACGTTCGTTTCCAGTGATAGCTAGTCACCCGAACGGGGAGGTCAATCCCAAATAGATCTATCTATAATCATTCGCGCTCACATTCCAGTAATTGACAGTTCATGATTCATGGGCATAGTGGGTTATCGCTACTTAGGCAAAACGTAATCATGATAAAATGTACACTTGCGTCCAATTTGTAAAACATGCATATGTTTCTCACCCCAAAAACTTGTAATTTAATAATTGTAAAACATGGGGCTATGAACTCACCTTGAGTGAGTAAACTGATAACAAAATATCCCAAGTAAAAACGCGTCACGCTAACGCTCGAATGCAACCTAGTTAATATAGGTCGAATCAGTATTCAAGTATGTTGTCTAACAACAACTGTATATAATCCTATATAGTTATCATCGTACTATCGTTCGGGCTATCATAATTTAAGAGGTCATGACATGACGTACGAGGAGTTAGGACACTTTAAATCGTAAATCCAACAACTCGTCAATACGCCATCCGAAGAAGCCTCATTATGAAATTCCCTAGTAATATAGCACTTTGATAACTAATAACATATATATATATATATATATAGCTATATCACCATCTATTTGTTTAAGTGAAATCGTAATTATAAAGTAAAAACGTTTATAATCACGCCTTTAGTAAAAATGACATAACTTTGTCGTTTTAAGCCTGTTTCTCGCGTTTCTTACGCCCACGCTTTCGTATTAAGACGAGTGATCATAAAATCACATTCTTAGGTTTTTGACCTTCTGTTGTGAATAGTGTTTTTACTGTTCACAACAGCTCCTAATCCCGTTTCCATACTTTAATTAACGTAAAACCCGTTTTTGTCGTATCTTATTCGTTATAGCTCCGTTTTTAGCGATTCTTTCGAACACGTTCTCGTAATTGAAAGTTTTATCATATTATTGATGTTTATAAAGTATAAGTTTCTGTGGTGAATAGTACTTTTTATAAAAATTGTTTTATAAAAGTATTAACTATCGTAAACTTGTAAATAACGTATCTTCTTCGTTATTAATCGGTTTTTCGAGTTCTTTATGACCCCTCGATCCTTGTGACATGTAGTATTTTATAAAATCATAAAACATATATGTAAATTTCGAATTACAAACAGCCCCTAAGATATTTTTTCCAAAATGTGTTTAAAACTTGTTTTTAGGACTTTTTAGCTTTACCACTTTGTTACAAACCCATTAGAACCCTTAATATCTTATGTCTTACATATATTAGGTCTATTAGGTCATGTTTTGTCCAAGAGAGTCCATAGTATCAAGAGCACAAGTCCTTGCAATACTTTCACATCTAACTTAATAAGAAAACTTTTAGAAACCCTAATTTGTTCATATATATGTTTACTCTTAAGCATCATGTTAAAACACTTATACATCCCTTTTAACATCATATTAGCATCCATATGGCATGTAAATAAGTTCACAAAACATTGACAATAAGTAAAAATTCATTTTACATATTCAAGAGTACCCTAGATGGTGATTTAACTAAGTAAAGCATATGAACACATAAAATCTTAAATATGAATAGATTAAGCTTTTGATATAACCTTGTGTGGATGAGTAGAGATAAGAATAACAATCACACCCTTGTGATTAAACCTCTTGGCTTGAAAAATTAGGATGAAACCCTAATTTTTCCCAAGTAACCCTTTTTTTCCTTTTTCTTGCTTCCTTGCTTGCAAATGGTGAACCAACTCTTGAAACCTTCTTAGAATACCTTAGATATGATGTGTGTATGCTTGTATAATGATAGAAAATCAAGCAATGGATTGTGTATAGAGTGTGTTTGATGCCGTGGGATATGTAGAAGGAAATGGGAGAGTTTTTGTGATTTCACACTTTTGATATGAACTCTATGTGTTAGTTGCTAGCTTTTATAGTGAAAATATCTAAGTAACCTTCACCATGTTACTTTGCTAACTCTGATTAAGAACCCATAGGGGGGGGATGGGTACCTACAAGGAGTAAGTTTGGTTCCCTAGATATATGTAATATCTAGATATTATAGGGCAATGACATAGCAACAAATAATGCGTGGCCTTATCTCCTATAATTCGGTCCACATAACATATTAAATATGATAGTTTTGATTTATTTTGTGTATTGGGTAAAATCGTGGGTATTCATTTAAGCGAAGGTTAAGGTTTTGGTGCTCCGGGAATGCCGGAAACGCGAATTTATCGTGCGAAACGTAAGCATTTTTACGTAACCAATAAAAATCAGATGGTAACAAAGTTATTAATTATCTGTTAGGATTTATGTTTTAGTAAGTTAGTACCGACAGTACAAATAGTTGAGTACTGATAGTTATAGTATAGTAACGACATATAAAAAACAAAAGTTAAGTCACTAGAACGATAATTTATACCGGTTAGACGAAATTAGTTTAGTACCGTTGTTGAGATATGTATGAGAATCTAGAAAAGATATGTGTTTATCTGTAGCGATTTGTACCTTGTGAGATTTTTCCTTAGTCGATAAAAGATCTCTCCTTAGCAAATAGATAGTACGACCTCAAGAAATCTCATACAATATCATATCACAAATAGTTAGTATTGTAATTGATCTAAGCAATTGAACCAGAAAGTGTTATTATAGATTATACATTGTTTATTCTAGTACTTGGTTTAAGATTCCGCATTAACACATAGTATTCATAATCAGTGTTTCTATATAGTCAGTTGTATTTATACATCTTGGCTATTATCCTTCATAGGCTGCAAAGATCTATTCGTTTAGGGACTCACAAGTGGTATCAGAGCCTGTGAGAAACTCTAAATAAGAAGAACAATCATATCCAGCAATAAACTCTCAACATGTCTGCATCAACATCACAAGATGAAATTCCACCACCACCACCACCTCCACCATCATCACAAACACCAACCCAACAAACTCCTCATACAGTTTTAACCATCAAGCTGCCTATTCTCAAAAAGGGATAGAAATATGAACATCGTGCTATGAAGATGGAGCACTATATTGCTCCATACAGATTTTCTATCTGGGAAGTATACAAAATGGGAATGGTCCTGTATCAATCACTACAGATACATCAGGACAAATCAAGGTTTTGCCTCCTAGAACTGCTGAAGAGATTGTAGCCAGAGAAAGAGAGAGAAAAGCAAGGACCACCTTGCTTATGTCCCTACCAGAAGATCATCTTGCTAAGTTCCATAAGATGACTGATGCAAAAGAGATGTGGGATGCCATCAAATCAAGATTTGGTGGAAATGACAAATCCAAGAAGATGCAAAAGTATATTCTAAAGCAACAGTTTGAAGGATTCTCAGTATCCAACACAGAAGGGCTTCACAAAGGTTATGATAGGTTCCAAAGTCTTCTAAGTCAGTTAGAGATTCATGGAGCAGGTGTATCTACTGAGGATGCTAATCAAAAGTTCTTAAGATCTCTACCTTCTGCCTGGTCACAAGTTTCCCTTATTATGAGAACCAAACCAGGGGTAGACAGTCTTAGTTTTGATGATTTATACAATAATCTAAGAGTCTTTGAAAGTGATATAAAAGGCTCTACCGCATCATCATCCTCAAGCCCACAAAATGTAGCTTTTGTCTCTAAGACAGCCAGCATGTAACCACCTAAAATGAAGTAGTAACCGCTTATTTGTTCCCAATCATTCTGGCCAAAACTCAAAGTATGAACAAACTTCATCAATACTCTATTACTTACTAATCAAATCAAGTTGCCCTCAACTGTGAACATGAGACTTGTAACAGATGGGATGAAAATAGATCTTTGAATAAAAAAAAAGAAATGTATTTTAAAGTGGCAGGTGGCCCATGATCTCAATGAGAATGCCAAAGTTTTACAAAAGACAGGGTAGAAAGCACAATATGATCAAAAGAACCAGTAGGCTTTGATAAAACCAAGTGGAATGTTACAATTGCCACAAGACAGGTCATTTTGTCTAGAGAGTGTAGATTCAAGGGAACTCAAGATAACAGGAAGAAGGATGCATGGAAGTCTGGAAACAAGGAGTTGAGCAGAACTGGACAAAAGGAGGATTCAAAAGCATTTGGCTGACAGTTGATGATAAAGAGAGGATTGGACAACAGTTCAAAAGATGAAGATTAGCTTTTTATGGCTTTCACAGCTCAAACTCAGACACAGAGTAATTTCTTGTTCTAACCAGTGTAAAGAGTCTTAAAGTTAATCTAAAAAACGTATTATAATCAAGAGAGAACAACTTAGTGATGCAAAGCATAGAAATAAAGGCATATTCTCAAGGTCTTAAGAAAGTTGAAGCACAATTAGTTGCTCATCAACAAGGACAACTTTGGTATGAACAAAAGATAAAGTTTATGAAAATAGATTTAGATGATAAAACAGATGTTCTCACATACCATAAGAAATTATTGGCAGATGCTCAAAAAGAAAAAGAAGATTTAAAGGCTAAAGTAGAAAAATGGCATAATTCTTCTAAGAATCTTTGTAAACTGCTAAATACCCAAATGAGTGCTAATGATAAGTTTGGGCTTGGGTATGGGGATCATAGATATGATGGTATTTTAAGTTATGAAAATGAAGTATTGCAGAGTGTTTTTATGAATAAAGAGAGTGATTTAGAAAACCAACCTTTGAATGATAGGTTTGCAGAAGGAATGCATGTTGTACCTCCACCCATGATAGGGAATTATATGCCCACTGGACCTGAAATTGAAATAGACTACTCTCAGTTTACATATGGTCCAAAAGAGACTCAACCTAGTGAATCTGAATCCCAATCAAGTAAATGTGATACCAGTGAATCTAACATTAGTACAGAACCCTCTGAATTAGTGTCTGAACCAGTTGTCATTGAATCTAATGTAGAAAGTCAACCTAAGGTCTGGTCTGATGCTCCTATCATTGAGGAGTATGAGTCAGATAGTGATGATGAGTGTGTAGTTATACCAACAAAACAAACAGAAACACCTAGGGAAAATGTTAAAAGTCAATGCACACATAGTCAAAAACCTGAAGTTGATAAGAAAGAATTGGGGCATGGGTTTGTTGTAAGAGCATGTTTTGTATGTGGTAGTCTTAATCATTTAATTAAAGATTGTGATTTTCATGAGAAGAGGATGGCAAGAAAAGCAGGTTTAAACAATGGTTGGAATAATGTGCAAAGAGTGAATAAACAAAACCAATTTATTCCTTCAGCAGTACTAACTGGTATAATTCCAGTTAGTACTGCTAGAGCTAGCAGTACTAATAATTTTAGTACTCCTAGGCAAAGCTTTAACAGAAAGATAGTACTAACCAATACTGCCATGAAGTTAATACTGTTAAGCCAATTGTAAATAGAGTTAGACCAGCAAATGTTTTTCACAAAACTCATTCACCAACAAGGCCTTTCAAAAAGACAACAGTACTTAAACCAATTTTTTCAAATCAAAAGTTTAATACTGCTAAGGTAAATGCTGTAACACCTCCAAAATGGGTCGCAGCGGAATAAGGATCCTGGACATGTTACTTCAAGATCAACAGTACAAGATATATATAAGAACGACACAAAAGTCGTTTAAACTGATACATTGGATTTAAATAAAAGATTAGTACTTGTGTTAAGATTCCGCATTAACACATAGTATTCATAATTAGTGTTTCTACATAGTCAACTGTATTTATACATCTTGGCTATCATCCTTAATAGGCTGCAGAGATCTATTAAACAAGGGACTCACAAAAAGTAAATTGAAAACTTACATAAGCCCATGTACAAACAAGGCTATAAAATGTACCAATTGAACTAATCAACCAATATCCACTATCAAGTAATAAGCTGGTAGGGTCCTGGAAGTCTTTCCATTATTGACTTCCTTTCCAATAACAAGCTGAGGTAAATTTTGAGGGTGGATTTTTTTTAATAAAGATAAGTTAAGCTTTTATGAGCTTAACTGAGTTAGTAACTAGCTTATGAGTAGATTAGAGAACTTATGAGTTTATGTGAACAAAATAAAGCTTAATCAAACAGATTTGAGTTAAAGGAAAACATTAAGGATCAATTCATTAATAAGAAAAACGAACTTTTATTACTAATATGAAACTGATTACAAGCTTAAATAAAGGTTACAATAAGTAGAAATCTATAGCTAAAAACAGTTTTGAACGAAAATTCCATAACTATTCTACAAGCTACTTTCTATAACTACTCCTAGATATCCTTTGTGAGTGAGGATGGCCTTCATTTTATAGGAGGAGGAGAAGCTTCTAGGTCTGTTACACGCTCCCATTGGTCTTAATATTGGCCCTCGAATTCTTTCAATCATTGGATCCTCAATTGTGTCCGTTGGATTAGAATGTGAGCACACGTTATTGCCAAGCAGCCAATCCCACTTCATTTGGAGTGGGTGTTTTTCTTAACCACTGAATCCCAATCAAATTTTCCCTTATCTTGTGTGTTTGTTTGTTGTCCGCGTGTCATTCTTGTTGTTAGAGAGCCAATCATAGGGCTTTGATGACATATTGATGCTGAGCTGTAAGCTTGGTACTCGAATCATTGTTCCACGTCATTAATTGAATTTTACCCTTTGTTTTTTATGCAGGGTAAAACGAAAGAGATGATGAATAGTAACTTCCTTTCCCGCCATATTTTCTTTTCTTATTTGTTGTTTAACCCGGGGGTGTGGGTTTGACTTGGGCTATGTTTTATATAAGAAAGGGTTGGGCCAGTGTTTGTTTGGGCTTGGAAATGGTTTAAAAGAGTTTATAGATTTCAAAAGATAACAACCGTTAGTCTTTATTTAAAAAAGGACTAACAGTGTTATTGTTTTAAGGCTTTTGGTGAGATTTGATTTAACATTAAGGGCTCATTTGGGGTTTTTAAGGGTTTTGTCATTTTGTAGTTTGACCAAGAGTTGACCAAGGTTGACTTTGTTGACCTTTTCTAGAAACTCCCGGCTCTTGTGCACTCTTTCCGTTCCCGTGTTCGTGTTTGCCAGGTTTTGACCGTTTTCTTGTGATTTTTGCAATATCCATACCTACACATCACAAATGAAAAAACAAGCAATATACAAGCATAATTTACAAAATTTAATCATTTAAAGGTCATTTTTATTTAAAAAGGATATGTTGATTTCTCCACATATCACTTACCTCACATTCACCCTTAACTTAGATCAATGATAACAACATGTTGGCTATTGTCCGTGTTCCATCTTTACCCAAAAACAATTCCTAACCCTAAGTGAAGATATCAATTGGATTGAATTTCTTCTTACTCGACCACAACCACCACCTTAAGTTCACCGAGACTATCCCTCAACAACCACTTCCGCTCTAAAGTCTCCACCAACAACCAACTAAGTATGATACATGCCTGTAAAACTTTTTTTTTATTCCCCCCCCTTGCTATTCAAATAAATGACCAACCCTCTCCTTTTGCAAGCAAGTCTAATGATTTCCTATGGTAATCTAGGAATATTAGGACATTTGTAGTTTAAATTTATGTTACTTGCCTTAATATGCTTCAAGCATATTATTTAAATTTGATGTATGCATGATTGTGTTTTATACACAATTTCTATGTTTAATGAATGATCTTTGGTATTATGCTTTAAAGTGTAATTTTGTTTATATCTGTATTTTTCCCCTCTCTTTCATATGTTAGAAACATTGGTGTTGTCCTCTAACTTATTTTGTAGCAAAGTTACCATAGCTCAATTCCTTGGTGCCCTCGAACGAGGGGGAGTACACATCAAGGGGGAGCATTTATTCTTCAGTTTTATTAACATTCATCGATGAAGCCTTTTTGATTCTACAAAAAGGAGGAGAAATGGAAATAAAACTCACTAAATACTTATTTAAAAATAATTTTACATTTAATGAGTTTAAATTTTGTAATCATCAAAAAGGGGGAGATTGTTGATAGAAATAATGCCTAAAAACGTTATAATATTTGTTCGATCTCTCCCCCCCCCCCCCCACCATGTTACCCCCCCCCCCCACCCCCCTTCCCCCTTTAAAAACCCTACGTTTGATGATCACAAAATGTAAAAATGATTAATGAAAAATTTAATATAAACAAGTAATTAGTAGTAAATTTTCATTTCAAAAATTTAATCACTTAAAGGTATGAATAAACAAATGCTTAATGCATTTCATGATCAAAGGAATTTTTATTTAACCTCACACTTTTTATAAAAATGTCACAAACATTTTTATATCTTTTACAAAAACATTTTTAGATTTAAAAGAAATGTTTTATTCAAATAAATATTTTGAATTCAAATTTTTTACCCAAAAACAACTAGAAATGTTCCAGAAAATACCTCCCTTGGAAAAGACAAAAAAGGGAGCGTCTGGGTTGGGCGGCCCCCTTAATTATAAGGGGCGACCCCCTTAATTTTAAGGGGACGGCACCCTAATTAAGGGTACCGCCCAGACAAAAATCCAGCTCAGCTGGCCTATAAATATTGGACTATTCCCGACTGATTTTCTCACCTTTTGCACACACTTTCTTTCTGTTCTAAATCAGTTTATACTCTACTTTCATTCCTTTGATCATTTAATCATAAAGCTTTATTTCTAAGTGATCGAAGCTTTGATCCTGAAGTGCAAGAGAAGAATACTTCTTACCATCAAGTGAAGAAGTATTATAGCTTAGTGTGTGTCCTTGCAACCTTGTTGCAATTGTATTATATCTTGTAAATCATTTTGTGTATATTGTGAAGGTGTGTATCATAGTTGTGTATATTAGGTAGATTGTGGTGATCATTGTAAGTATAGTTAGATCGGGGTGATCTTAGAAGTAGTGTTAGATTAGTGTGATCAAGAAAGTGTTTAGTTGAAGTGAAGTAGTGAAGAGAAGTTTAGAAAGGTTGTGACAAAAAAAAAGAGTTATGAGTGAAAGTGAAAGAAAAGTGTGTAGTGACGTGAAGTTTAACGAAATCGCTGTGGAGTAGTGTGGTTAGTCGTGATAGATTGGTTCTAGCTAGGATTAGAACTCGACATTTGGCTTTGTGTCAGAAATTGGTGTAAGCTAAGTTGTGTATGGTTTTCTCCTTTTTTTTTTTTCCCGTCCGCTTAAAGGCACACTTGTTGACATAAGTTTGATAAATATTCTCAAGTTTGGATGCTCGGGGACTGGATGAGGCAAAGAGGTGCTTCGTTACCGTGAACCACTATATAATCCGCGTGTTTGTGGATTGAACTTTACCATCTCTACTCTTATCTTTCATACTTATTTTATATCTTGTCATTACTTATTTGATTAGTTAAATTGTTCATATTGTGCACATTGTGAATTCACATAAAGTTGAATCTAAGTTTTATAATCAAACTAAACATAAAATTTAAAAAGCGGTAAACTATTTAACCCCCCTTCTAGTTTTCCCCAATTGATATCAAGAGCCACGTCAAACAAGATTTTTAAAATAAATTGTATTTTAAAACTTGAATCGATCTATGGAATCGGAAAAATATTTAGAAGGGCAATCTATGCAAAGACCACCAATATTTAAAAGTGATGGATTTATTTATTGGAAAAATAGATTCGAAACTTAAATGAAATCAAACGATCTAGATCTTTGGCATGTTATTACCCATGTTGATTTTCCTCCTATTCAAAATAATCCCGAAACTAAAAAGGTTGAAATTGTACGATTTGATAAACAAAACGACAATCTTAAAAAGAAACTTGCAAAAAATAATAAAGCTAAAATGGTAATTTATAATGCTTTACCACGTAAAGAATATGAAAGAATTTTTATGTGTAAAACCGCAAAAGAAATTTGGGATACTTTATTAATCACTCACCAAGGTAATAGTCAAGTCAAAGATAATAAAATAGATCTTCTTGTTCAACAATATGAACAATTTATGGTTCTGGAAGAGGAATCGATTGATAATGTTTTTGCTAGATTTAATACTATTATTACTAGTCTAAAAGCACTTGATGAAGGTTTTTCTAGCAAGAATTATGTTAGGAAGTTTCTTAGGGCACTTCATCCTAAATGGCGTGCAAAGGTTTTCTTCATCCCAAATGGTGCGCAAAGGTTACGACTATTGAAGAGTCGAAAGATTTGACATCGTTATCACTTGACGAACTTGTTGGAAACTTAAAAGTTTATGAAGTGATAATAAAGAAAGATTCTATAATGGTCAAAGGCAAAAGAGAACAAAGTAGATCTCTTGCCTTGAAGGCTAAAAAGGAATCTAGTGATAAAGATAGCTCGACCTCCGAAAGTGAAGACGAAGAATACGTCATGGCCGTAAGAGAATTCAAGAAATTCTTCAAAAGACAAGGAAGATTTGTAAGATAACCACGAGATGAAAGAAAGTCATTGCAAAGAAGTAGAGACGACGAAAATGGTAAAAGTAAAAGAAAAAGCTTTAGATATGGAGATTCAAAACATCTCATCGGAGAATGTCCAGGGTCGTCAAGAAACAATAATCAAAGAGCTTTCATTGGAGGAGCGTGGAGTGATAGTAGTGAAGATGAGGAAGAAAAGAATAAAGACGAAACTTGTCGATATGCTTAGGAATTAATTTGGAGCCTGACGAATGGATTAAAGATAGCGGATGCTCAAAATACATGACGGGGAACCGGAGGCTATTTTCTACATACCAAGCATACAACGGAGGTAACGTTATCTTTGGAAGTAATTTGCGTGGTAACATCATAGGCAAATGTATGATTTCTCATGACTCCTTAATTATTGAAAATATTGAGCACGTAGATAATCTAAAATTCAACTTGCTTAGTATTGGTCAAATATGTGATAATAAGTGCAAAGTAATATTTACTGAACACGATAGCGAAATAATCAAAGACAAAAAAGTCATAGGTAGAGGAATTCGAAAAAGGGGTTTATATGTGATGAAACTAGGAAATAAACCGGAAGATAAAATATGTCTTAAAACCTTAGATGAAAACTCTACCTTATGGCATAGGATATTAGGTCACGCAAACATGCAATTAATTCAATCTCTAGAATCTAAGGAATTGGTTAGAAATTTGACCGTCATTTTTGTGATGCTTGCAAAATTGGAAAGCAAGCCCATGCTAGTCACAAAGCCAAGTATATGGTATCAATGACTAGATGCTTAGAATTATTACATATGGACTTATTTGGGTCATCCGCCATACGAAGCTATGAGGGAAATCTATATACCTTAGTAATTGTAGATGACTATTCTCGATATACATAGACTAGATTCTTAGCAAATAAAACTAAAGCTTTCAAAGAATTTGAAATATTTAGTAAAATGATTCAAAATAAATTAAGAAGTTCCATAGTATAAATTAGAACGGATCATGGTCGGGAACTTGATAATGAAGTACAATTCAGAAACTATTGTGAGTTAAATGAGATTTCTCACAATTTTTCTGCTCCCCGTACTCCACTATCAAATGGGATAGTAGAAAGAAAGAATCGCACTCTACAAGAAATGAGTAGGACTATGTTAAATGAACAATCAATTCCACCAAAATTTTGGTGTAACGCGGTCGATACATCAACCTTTATAATCAATAGGATTACCATTAGACATATTTTAGGAAAAACCCCATACGAGTTGTTAAGAGGTAGAAAACCAAACCTTATACTATTTCAAAGTATTCGAAAGCAAATGCTTCATTCTTAATACAAAAGATAACCTTACCAAGTTCGACCCAAAGTCGTACGAAGGTGTTTTCCTAGGATATTCAGAAAATAGTAAAGCTTATATAACTCTTAACAAACAAACAATGAAAGTCGAGGAATCCTTAAATGTGACATTCGATGAAACTCCTCCCCCGCTTAAAACATCACCATTAGAGGATAATGATTTAGTCAAAGAATAAGCTATTAAGGTTAATAAAACAAAACCCTTAGGTAATGATCTCCAAGATAAATCATTAGAAAACAATGAAAT
>BQNB010087871.1:0-27809 GCA_026074375.1 Tanacetum coccineum | reverse complement strand
TAAATTTGAACAACAACATCAACATCAACAGTCATGTGAGTTAAACAAAGTTAAATATTTTATCCAACAAAATCTTTACAAAATATTAATCGAATTAATCAATGTTTTAACACGGTTTTTTAATTAACCCGGTCGAGCCACTGGATCACGGTTCAACTGGGTTTTTCGGCAACATCCACCCGACCGGTTCACGGTTCAAGCGATCGGGTCAACCCGGGTTTTAAAACACTTATATTAATACATAATGAATTTTTTTTTGTAAAATCATGTGCATAATTATTAATTGTACTAATATCACAATTACAAAACATTAAACACGGAAAATTTTTCATATGCCTGTATATTAAACAAAAATTTTAAAATAAATTTGATTAATGTGTAAGCCCTGTGCGTGCACGAGACTTATAACTAGTTTAGAATATACTTCAATAACAATAAAATAAAATTAGATTCTATAGCAGTAATTATGAACAAAAAAATCAAATTAGATTCAATGACTTGTATTTCTTTCAATTTTTGTTCAGTTTCAACAAACTTTATATCAACGACGGATCAAGACGGACGGCGAATTGAAGACGGACGACAGATTGAGGCTGAAATATAGATCGGTGGTGGATCAACGTCAGATCTGCGGTGATATGGAGGATCGATGACGGTTTATGGTGGTTTGTGTGTGTTTTGGGTTAGAAAGAGAGTGTGTGTGTAAACCGGTAAATGTGTGTGTGAAATGGGAATTGTGGGGGTGATAGGTGGAGTGGAAAATTACAAAAATACCCCTCCGTTTTTATTAATTTAAAATTAAAATTATTCTACACCATTAGATCAAAAAGGCTTGAATGGTGGGGATTAACCCATTCGTTCTTTAAAAAGAAACTGTTCTATATAGAACTTTTGTCTAAAAATCAAAAACATTAGATAGTCGAGGGATTATCGCTGGTTAACCTATATTATTATCTTTCTAGGAATTATATATATGGTTTTTGGTTTACAAAATGGCTTGCAAATAAGAGTTGATGATTATTATCACATTCAAATACAAAAACAATTCTGATCTAGTGTAGCTTTGGGCCTTTGGTATAATTGGAGTGTATTTTTAGTATAAGTTCAGTAACCTTTTGATATTTTAACAAATTAAAAACTACTATGAACCCGCTGAAGCATTCTTCTGGCTTTAACTCTATCTATACATTACTAGCTAAAAACCACAATCTGTAATTGAACTGATTTTCAGTCGTCATAACACACAAATATTGAAGCACTAGAATGACTTAGGATTAACCCTTGCCAAAATGCACATAACGTTAGGTCTCGTAGCATGTGTGACTTAAGCCGTTGAGAATAATGAAATCCCAAAACTGCAGAGTTACCATCCTTTTGCAACCATGAAATTGCTTCGTAACATTTAGCAAATATAATTACATATTCGAACACTTACACATATTTTAAAATGAAATTGCATTTTAACTAATGTCACCAAACCTGGCGAAAAGAACAAGACATGTAAAAGTAAAAGATAGCCAAACATATAATTAAAATTGAGCTTGGGTCATGATCATGGAGTATATATCAACGTTTTAGATTCAACGAATACTTTTAAATAATTACTTATTCAAACCGGAATACTCAGCACCGCAGCAGAATCGTCCACATCAACATCACCATCATCATGTTCGTCGTTATCATCATCATCATCGCCATCATCATAGCCTGATGAACTAAATTGTCTTTTATGATTGCTCAATATGGTCGAAGGAAAGATGGTTTTCCCAAAAGTAGCCCTTTTGTCTAACAATTCAAGACTTTCAACATGCCTTTCAATTTCAAGTCCATGACATGGTCCGAAGTCCAAAAATTTTGTAAACAACTGCGTCCGAGTATTATAAACTTCACGCCCCGTACCATATGTCAACAAATCACCATTTAAAACAGGTTGAAAAAACCTATCAAAATCGTTGATTTTATATTTATAAAGCGCAGACCAAGATACAACATTGTGAGACTGGCTCATCAACCAAACCCAAGTATGATTATTTGCCCAAGAAATCAGTGCTAGAGAACCATTGATGATTGTAAGTTGTCTGGCTCGGGTAATGGGTTCTGGCAACTCAAGCGTGCGAAAAATGGAAGTAGTTAAACTGAATGTCAGTATAATACGATTGCCCCAGTCGGTTAACACCACCCAATGCAAATTTTCATTGAAAAAACATGCATTTGATTCCACCTTAAAGAGAGGAATAGTTGGGGGAGCCATCATATTCCAAGAGTCCGTTTTTGTGGAGTAAATAAATGAATTACTACCATTGCAGGCAGTTCCCTTATTATGTCCATACCATATACTCACAATCTTGTAATCATTAGTTACCGGGTCAAACCCAAACCCGGACGCCATAAATGCTCTCGAAGAATGATGATGTGGGACGTCTCAAAATACACTCCCATCATACCAAAGGCCCAAAAGCTACACGAAGTCAGAATGTTTTTGTATTTGAATGTGATAATAATCATCAACTCTTATTTGCAAGCCATTTTGTAAACCAAAAACCTATACAAGGCATATATATAATTCCTAGAAAGATAATAATATAGGTTAACCAACGATAATCCCTCGACTATCTAATGTTTTTTATTTTTAGACAAAAGTTCTATATAGAACAGTTTCTTTTTAAAGAACGAATGGGTTAATCCCCACCATTCAAGCCTTTTTGATCTAATGGTGTAGAATAATTCTAATTTTAAATTAATAAAAAACGGAGGGGTATTTTTGTAATTTTCCACTCCACCTAACACCCCCACCATTCCCATTTCACACACACATTTACCGGTTTACACACACACTCTCTTTCTAACCCAAAACACACACAAACCACCATAAACCGTCATCGATCCTCCATATCACCGCAGATCTGACGTTGATCCACCACCGATCTATATTTCAGCCTCAATCTGTCGTCCGTCTTCAATTCGCCGTCCGTCTTGATCCGTCGTTGATATAAAGTTTGTTGAAACTGAACAAAAATTGAAAGAAATACAAGTTATTGAATCTAATTTGATTTTTTTGTTCATAATTAATCTAATTTTATTTTATTGTTATTGAAGTATATTCTAAACTAGTTATAAGTCTCGTGCACGCACGGGGCTTACACATTAATCAAATTTATTTTAAAATTTTTGTTTAATATACAGGTATATGAAAAAATTTTCGTGTTTAATGTTTTGTAATTGTGATTTAGGAACAATTAATAATTATGCACATGAATTACAAAAAAAAATCATTAGCAATCATATAAGGGTTTTTAAAACCCGTGTTGAACCCAATCAGCTTGAAACCGTTAACGGTCGGGTGAATTGCCTGAAAAACCCAGTTGATCGAGATCCCAGTGGCTCGACCGGGTTAATTAAAAAACCGTGTTAAAACATTGATTAATTCGATTAATATTTTGTAAAGATTTTGTTGGATAAAATATTTAACTTTGTTTAACTCACATGAGTGTTGATGTTGATGTTTTTGTTCAAATTTACTAATTAATATCATGTTATACACAATATGCGAGTTTAATATGTTTTTTCTGATAGTCTTATATAAACTTTAAATAGATATTATATATGTTTTATTTTTAAAGTATAAAGTTTAGAATGTATAAAGTCTAAGGGGCTATTTGTTTATTTTTTAAAGTTATTAAAAATTATGGAAAATTATAAGTTTTAGATAAGTCCATATAATTTATTTAAAATCAAACCACTAAAGTTTTAACAATTACATCTTTTTTTTTAAGTTTTTGGTTTTCATAAATTTGACACTTATATTTTTATGTCTTTTTTTCCTCATCAGATTTCTCCACCAAAAATTTTCAATTTTGACCAAATTGATTCAATTTTGACTTTTTATTGACCAATCAGATCGCACGATTTTGCTTACGTGGCAAAATCAAGCTTTCTGATTGGTTCAATTTTTTAATTCATAAGATTCAATTTGATAGAAAACTCCGAAATAATGTAATTCTTTTATTATATAAAAGATGACTGTTAGTAGATCACCCTTAACTACTTACGATCAAGGCTACATTGGCAATGACAGACAATGGCTCAGATGATACCAAAGATCACATCTCTCCATCTTTGGAGATTGTTAACAAGTTAACAACATTCATATCAGCCGAAGAATGGCAAGAGGTTGAAGAAACCCTCAATCTTTCACAAAGCACAAGTTTAGGGAAACGCTGCCGTATGTCAGATATCAGACAATTTCCGTCAGCTCATATGGACAGCTAACATACCAACTCCTGTTTGTTACCTTAAGCTTCACTTTCGTCGATGGCATTCCCACCTACTATTCTCCACCCACAACTTTCGGTATATTTTCTTTGCTCTAGTTTCTTACTACTTAGATAAAAAGTTACTTTATGATAAAGCGTCCTTGACTAGGGTCTAGTACTCTCACATACAGGGGGAATGCAAGATGTGGCATACATTAAGGGTCCGCGAGCCGTTATTGGGTAATCTTAATTCCCAAATGTTTATTTAGATATAGTGTTAACGGCGAGTCAACTTGAACCGTAGAAAACTTGTGTACCTGATATTAGATTACATATTTATGGGAAAAACTGAAACGCCTTATTCAAATATAATCTGATTATTTTAATTTCCATAAAGCTAACAAGAATTAATATCTAGACACACATAGAGCTATACAACACTGATGAAGTACTCTAGTGCCAACCTTTTTGCGGGACGTTGTTTCCTAAAACAATATATTATAACCCAACAACCTAATACAGCACCCACAACACGCAAGTGAGAGTAAAATTCTACGTAAAACCAGAAAGTGTGAAGTGTAACGTTTAGGTGCAAATAGTAAATGTAAGATTTAATAAGGTTATAAAACAAGTATAGGACTATGATAGATCACATAGGCATCCATCATAGTTGAGGTTACATCATATTGGGATGAATGCCTAATTGATGGTAACTTATTTTGTGTTTATATTGTTTAGATTGTTCGTGATATTTGTGAAGTGTTTGTGGATTTGGAGCTAGCAATCAGGTGAGTTTCATAGTCCCATTTTTACATTGCTTTAAAATTGGGATGGAAATGATGCTGGTGTTTAAATATTTTAAATTACTGTGATTGTATGTTTTAAATGTGCTTGGACATTATGTGTTTTGTTGTGTCTATTATTGTGCTATTGAATTGGATCGGAGGGGTACGCCTACCCATTGGATCGGGGGTAACGTTCCTACCTATTTGGGGTCCAGGCCTAAGTATAAGTTCCAGCTGGTAGACTTTTAGGTGCGTAAGTGACATATGGATCGGGGGTAACGTTCCTACCCAGTTGTTGTGATGCGGTACGCTCCATGGCTGTGTGAACAATTGGAGTTGTTACTATTGGATCGTGGGACACGTTCCGTTCCCAATTGTGTGTTTAACTGCATATTTGTCCAATTGTGTTTTAATGATCACAGTAATTATGTCTAAAACTTTATTGTGTGTCTTAAACCTATGACTCTCACCAACCATTGTGTTGACGTTTTAAGCATCATTTTCAGGTGAGCTTAATGGTGCTAAGATAGAACGAAGTGGCTAGAAGAGACCGTAGGATGCTTGGAGTTATTTATGCTTTCTGTTTGAATTGTTTGGTTTATGTTTTTGCATGTCATTTATTGACGAGACCTCTTTCTCATTAATAAAGACACCATTAGGTTTTGGGTATTGTTATGACACTTTGTGTCTTTGCTTTACTTTAGTTTTCATTTTAGTATTCTCTATATAGACACCATGTGTTGTGATGATATCCATTCTTGTTTACGCCTCGCGTTTCCGCCTTGGCGGGGTGTGACAGATTGGTATCAGAGCCTATGGTTATAGAGAACTAGGTGGTTGAGCCTAGACTATAGCTTAAGGGTCCCTCATATAGTTGCATTCTAGGGCATAAGTGTTTGTGTACGTATATACCGTATGTTCCCGCTACCTAAAAGCTTTGAATTCTTTCTATTTTGAATTACTACTATATAATATGAAATATATACTTTTTCATTATGGGGATCTAATAGTATATACCCCTTTGTTATTATTTTAGTCATGTCTTCCCCTACCCCTAGGAGATATCGTTGGGAGATTGTTTACCTCACTGGACCCGCGGAGTTGGGTGACTTTTGAGAGAGAAAAGTCAAACCCAAGCGAGGCCCAACATAAGTTTATTTCCACTTGTGGGTATTGTTTGAAGCGTAGAAAAGTTTTGGTGCCTTCCGGGTATGGCTCTTTATATAATTTATCGGGGGGGGGATAAACGTAAACGTTTTACGTAACCGACAAAAATAAACTATAAAAAGTTTATTATTACTTTTGTAAAAATAATATATTGCTTGCTTGACGAAAACTTTAATTCGTTTGGTGTCCATTTACGTTAATTGATAATTTATAGCTTACGCGGTTTAACTTTAACTATTATAATTAAAAGTAAATGCGTACGAAAAAAAAATAATTATTAAAATAGATGATGTCGTAAATGACCTGAAAATACGGAATGTTACAGAAGATTTCCATTTTATAGTGGTACGTAGAGAATCTTAATTCAACTACGTGAGAGAAGAGTTCCTAATGAACAATTTCTCTTAATTCTAGAAAACCAACAAATGGCATTTCTAGTGACTACACTATTCTCTCAAGCTTAATTTTACTCTATTAACTATAACCTTTTAGTTTAGCAAGCATAATATTACATAGTCATATAGCACTTTGTACATAATCTATATTCTAAGAAATTGGGAAAGAAAACGTACCTTTGCCTACAATGTGTTTTCTTCAACATCTTCAAGTGAACACACTATGAAAGTGAAATGTCTTGGTATTCCCATCATACCACATGAGAATATATGTTCTTCAATCCACTCGTCGGATTCCAAAGAGTGTTCATAGACAACTTCAACCTAAATGTTGTAATGACTCAACCACTTGGTCCCCAATGTCTCATGGGTCCAAAATTGTTAGTCCCGAACATATTTTGCATAGGTTGCATTTGATTCGGATACATATAGGGTGGATATATTCCCCATGGAGAGAAGTTTGGTTGTTGTGAACAATTCCATATTGAATGATTATTATTAGAGTAATTTTGTCTACCTTGATCTCTCCTAGGTTGTGGTGTTTTGAACCGAGGGTGAGAATTATTTGTTCTTTTTGGAGGAGGAGTTTTAGGCCTCATTTTAGGTTTAGTAAATCCGACTCCGGGTTTTAAAGATGGTTTATAAAAACGTTTTACTTCGTCGTCGTTTGCAATAAGAATTTTAGTATTGTTTATAATCATAAATTTTGGTCTTGGGCTTGAGTTTAATTCCACTAATTTTTCTTTAGACTCAACCTTTTGCGACTTTACAAAATTCACTTGTTTAGTCTCACTAGTTGATCCTTTGGTAAAATTAAATCCTAGACCGGTTTTATCTCCGGAAGGTTTTTGAAGATTTAATATTTTCTTAAGTGAGTGACTACTATTATTAAATTGATTAAGCTTAGAAATTTCTTCCTTAAGCTTTTCATTTTCAATCCTAAGGTCTTGACAAATTTTACATTCTTCATTTGCCTCCTTACCCTTTTCTATTCTAGAAAATTTATTTTTTAGTTCTAGTACTTCATTTTCTAATTGATTTTTGATTAGCTTTAGTGATTTATTTTTAGCCATGACTTTTAGACCTATTTTGCATAATTGATTATATTCACTATCTAAGTCTTTTTCATCTAATGATGATTGGTCATCACTAAAGAATTCGGTTTCGGAAAGTACCTCATTAGATGCTTTAGCCATAAGACATTTTTCATCCTTAGTCTTTTCTTCTTCATCTTCGTCGCTATCACTCCATGATCCTCCGACGAAGGCTCATTGATTATAGTTTCTTGATAGTTTTGGACATTCTTGGATGAGATGTTTTGGATCTCCACATTTGAAGCATTTCCTTTCGCTTTTGCTATTTTTGTCATCTTTATTTCTTTGAGATGACTTTCTTTCATCATGTGGTTGTCTTACGAATCTTCCTCGTCTTTTGAAAAATTTCTTGAAGTCTCTCACGGCCATGGCGTATTCTTCGTCTTCACTATCGGAGGTCGAACTATCTTCATCACTAGATTCCTTTTTGGCCTTTAAGGCAAGAGATCTATTTTGTTCTCTTTTGCCTTTAACCATTTCGGAATCTTTCTTTATTATCACGTCATAAACTTTTAAGTTTCCAATAAGTTCATCAAGCGATAGTGATGTTAAATCCTTTGACTCTTCAATAGCCGTAACCTTTGCACGCCATTTAGGATGAAGTGCCCTAAGAAATTTTCTAACATAATTCTTGCTAGAAAAACCTTCATCAAGTGCTTTTAGACTAGTAATAATAGTGTTAAATCTAGCAAAAGCATTATCTATCGATTCCTCTTCCGGAATCGTAAATTGTTCATATTGTTGAACAAGAAGATCTATTTTATTATCTTTGACTTGACTATTACCTTGGTGAGTGATTAATAAAGTATCTCAAATTTCTTTTGCGGTTTTACACATAGAAATTCTCTCGTATTCTTTTCGTGGCAAAGCATTATAAATCACCATTTTGGCTTCATTATTTTTAGCAAGTTTCTTTTTAAGATCATCATTTTGTTTATCAAATGGTACAATTTCATCCTTTTTAGTTTCGGGATTATTTTGAATAGGAGGAAAATCACCATAGGTAATAATATGCCAAAGATCTAGATCTTTTGATTTCACATAAGTTTCGAATCTATTTTTCTAATAAATAAATCCATCACTTTCAAATAGTGGTGGTCTTTGCATAGATTTCCCTTCTAAATATTTTTTGGATTCCATAGATCAATTCAAGTTTTAAAATACAATTTATTTTAAAAATCTTGTTTGACGTGGCTACTGATACCAATTGTGGAAAACTAGAAGAGGGGTTGAATAGTTTACCGCTTTTTAATTTGATGTATAGTTTGTTTATAAAAACTTAGATTCGACTTTATGTGATCTCAATATGTGCACAATATGAACAATACAAATAAGTAAATAAATGATATGAAAGACAAGAGATAAGAGTTAGAAAGATCAAACCACAACACAAGGATTTATAGTGGTTCGGTAACGAAGCACCTCTTCGCCCATACTCACTCCTACGAGCCCAACCTCGAGAGTCGCTTTCACTAGTGTACAAAATACATATAGGCGGAGAAAACCGTACACAACTAAGCTTACACTGATTTCCGACACTAAGCCAAATGTCGAGTTCTAATCCAAGCTAGAACCAATCTACACTACTTTGTTATTTGAGGGATAAATACTAACCGCACTACTTCACAACAATTCACTACTTCTCTTCACTATACACCTTCTCTTCACTTCACTACTTCACTTCACTTCACAACTTCACTACGCTTCACAACTTCACTACGCTTCACAACTTCACTATACCTAGACACTACTACGATCACACCAATCTAACACTACTTACAAAGATCACCACGATCTAACTATACTTACAATGATCACCACAATCTACCTATTACACACAACACCCATACATCACCTTTACAATTTACACAAAATTGATTTACATGATATAACACAATCACGAAACATCAACTAAACGATAACACTTTTTGACTTGATAATAAGAAGTATTCTTCTCTTGTACTTGAGAAATAGCTTGAATCACTTGGAAACAAAAGCTTAAGATTAAATGATCAAAGGATTGTAGGAGATGTGTGGACTGATTTTAAACAGAAAAGAATGAGTGCAAAAGGTGAGAAAATCAGTGGGGGAACAGTCCAGTATTTATAGGCAAACTGGGGAGACTTTTTGTCTGGACGGTCCCCTTAATTAGGGTGCCGGCCCCCTTATAATTAAGGGGACCGCCCTTATATTTAAGGGGGTCGGCCAGGCCAGGACGCTCCCTTTTTTGTTATCTTTTCCAGGGGAGTGGTTTCTGGAACATTTCAGGCGTTTTTGTTTTTAGGTAGAAAATTTTAATTCAAAATATTTATTTGAATAAAACATTTTTTTAAATACAAAAATGTTTTTTAAAAGTTATAAAAATGTTTGTAACATTTTTATAAAAAAATGTGAGGTTAAATAAAAAATCTTTTGATCATAAAATGCATTAAGCATTTATTTATTCATACCTTGTTTACGAATAATTTTTCATTAATCGTTTTTTACATTTTGTGATTATCAAAACGTAGAGAGGTCGAAAATGTTTAATAACGTTTTTAGGCATTATTTCTATCAACACATAATTCATAGTACCTTTCAAGTACTTGAATACCCTTGTTATTGCATGCCAATGCTGTTTACTAGGGTTACTAGTAAACCTACTCAATCTACCAATCGCATAAGCAATATCCAGTCTAGTACTTGTTATGGCATACATCAAACAACCAATAGCTCTTGAGTATTCGAGCTGATCCACAGGTTTACTTGTATTCGGCTTAAGCTTTTCTACCGGATCCATGGGAGTACTCACCGGAGAACAATCTTCACGATTAAATTTCTTGAGTATTTTCTCAATATAATGAGATTGTGTAATTATAATCCCTTTATTTTCACGTTTAATCTTAATACCAAGAATAACGTCTGCTTCTCCCATATCTTTCATTGAGAACTTTGATGACAAAAACTTCTTAGTTTTATCGACTTGATTTTGGTCAGTTTCGAAAATCAACATGTCATCAACATATAGACAAATTATAACACCTTTACCGGAGCTATCAAATTTGCTATATACACACTTGTCAGATTGGTTTAAGAGAAAACCACTTGACAACACAACCTCATCAAACTTTTGATGCCACTGTTTTGGTGCTTGTTTCAGCCCATACAACGACTTAACTAGCTGACACACCTTATGCTCATTACCTGGCATAACAAATCCTTCTGGTTGCTTCATATACACTTCTTCATCCAAATCACCATTTAAAAATGTTGTTTTGACCTCCATTTGATGGATTACTAGATTGTGAATAGCTGCTAAAGCTAACAATAATCTAATAGTAGTGATACGAGCAACTGGTGCATAGGAATCGAAGTAATCGATCCCTTCCTTTTGTCTAAAGCCTTGGATTACCAATCGAGCTTTAAACTTGTCAATTGTTCCATCGACTTTCATCTTCCTTTTGAAGATCCATTTGCAACCTAAAAGTTTGCAACCTAGAGGTAAATCAGATAAAACCCATGTATCATTTTCCATAATGGAACCAATCTCATCATCTATTGCTTCTTTCCAGAAAGCAGAATCTCGAGATTGCATAGCTTCATTATAGGTTCTAGGATCTTCCTTAATACTGTAACAATATAAGTATTATGATCCAACTTGATCTCTCGATCCCTCAACTAGATATAGCTAAAAATCATAACCATATGATTTAGCTTTTTGAACTCTTTTAACCTTTTCGAGGCTCAAGAATCTCACTGGTACAATCGATCAGTCATATCATCCATTTGAATTCTTCCACAATTTGGTATAGGTATTGAAGAAAGATGGTCCTTAATTAAATATTGTCAACTCTTGATTCTATGGTTGAGTTTATAACAAAAAAAAAAATAAACAATTCATTAGGTTCAATAACAAAACATAGATGCCTTGTAAATCTCAGACATATCCAACAAAGAGATGTTAATAAATACCCATTTCAAACTAAAGTTTTCCTTGTTTAAGGTCCGTAATCCTTACAACGGCCCTACAACCGCCAAAACTCGTAAATATGACAGAGTTTGGTCTTTTCGTAACCAAAGTTCATAATGGGGTAGTATTTGTTCCTTTTATTTGGGAACCCTATTCCATAAAGAGCAAGCCGTCAACATGCCTTCTCCCCAGAACCCCTCACTCAAACCTGAGTAAGATAACATGAAATTAACCATTTCCTTAATAGCTCTATTTTTTCTTTTAGCCACACCATTCTGCTATGATGTGTAAGGAGCTGTAGTTTCATGAATGATTCCTACAGATTAGAAAATACAGGATCATAATATTCATCACCTCTATCCATGCATAAGGTTTTAATTAAGTCATTTTATTGCAATTCAACTTCTGTTTTATAAATTTTAAATTTATCAAAGGCTTCATCTTTAGCATGTAGCAAGTAAACATAGCAAAACCTAGAGGCATCATCTATTTATTTCCTAAAGATGGTGTAGCATAAAAATCACACAAATCACTATGTATTAATTCAAGTATGACAGATTTCTCTGTTATACTTTTAAATGGTTGCCTAGTAATTTTCGTTAACATACACGTAGTACATTTTTTTGAATTTTCATAAATAGCAAGAATTAAATCATCTTTAGACATTTCAAGCATTCTTTTATAATGTACATGTCCTAAACGAGCATGCCGTAATAAGGAATTAACAACAGTAGAAGAAGACATATAAACAGAATCTGAATCATCAGGAACTTTATTCAAGTTTAACATAAACATACCACTGTTATAATATCCAAACTCTACAAACACACCAGACTTCGATAAGATATACTTATCGAATTCATACACCTGTTTGTATCCACACTTATTCAACATAGGACCAGAAACTAAATTCTTACAAAGTTTAGGTACATACAACACATTAAACAAAGTAATAGTTTTTCCAGAACTAAATTCTAATGTCACGCTTCCTTTGCCATGAACAGGAGAAAAATAATCATCACCCATGTAAAGTACAGATCCGTCTTCCACCGATTCGCATGTCTTAAACCAGCAACAATCTTTACAAACATGAGTTGTGGCACCAGAATCTACCCACCACGCAATTGCATCAACATTAGTCTTGGGATTGGTCCTTAGACCCCTTTCCCGAACCACCACTATTTGCGTTGTTCTTTTTACCACTACGGCAATCCCTCTTGAAGTGACCAGTCTTGCCACACTTTCAACATTCCAACTTTGGTTTCTTGTTGGAACCAGAACCACTGTTGTTTTCATTGAAACCACGTTTCTTTCCTTTGTTTTGTTTGTTATTCTTACTACCCTCTTCTGTCATATTCACAGAGGGTACAACAACTTTCTTACCCTTGCCCTTGTCACTGTCTTGCGCCCTTAGAGATTCCTCTATACGCAAGTGACTACCAAGTTGGACCAAAGATAAATCTTCTTTACCATGTTTTAAAGTGTGTTTGAAATCCTTCCAGGAAGGAGGTAACTTATCAATTACACTTGAAACAGAAATGGATTCATCTATTTTCAAGCCATGTTGTGTGTATTATCTATGGATCCTAAGGAGTTCATTAAACTGTTCCATGACGAGTCTAGAATCGACCATCTTGTAATTATTAAAATTACTCACAAGGAACTTCTTACTCGAAGCATCCTCTGCCATGTACTTGGATTCGAGTGAATCCTACAACTCCTTAGCCGATTCAACATTATGATATATATCAAAGAGAGAGTCGGATATACCATTCAATATGTGTCCCCTGCATATGTAGTCATCGTTCTCCCACTTTGCTCTTCTCTTTATTGCTTCCACTGTATCATCCTCCATCAATTCCGGCATCGGTGTAGTCAACACATAAACCACCTTCAAAGTTGTCAACAAGAAATGCATCTTCTTCTGCCATCGCCTTATAAAATCATGCCCCTCAAACTTGTCTAGTTTCCCAAAGTTCGTAGTCATCTCATTCACTGTATTTCCAGCCATAATCACAACAGAAAATACTTTATACGTTTGTAAGAGAGATAGTGTGTAGGGTTTGTGTGTGTGATGATCTTGGAAATCTTACTAGAATCGTGTTGAGTTCACTTTTCGTATAAAGTTTTTCGACCTTATAGATGCCTGAGTTGCACGAAATCCTTATCGGGTTAATTCTAGAAGAGAACACTTTGTATTCTAGGCACAAGATTACAAAGCAAGAATATTAGAGGAATTGTATCAGAGATTTTTCGTTCTATGTTCTAAGACAATGTATCTGTACATATGACAGATATTAAGACAGTTCTGGGTTGGTTTTGGGTAGTTAGAGTTGGTTAAAACTGAATTTTACAACCAACTGACATGAAGTTTACGGCGTAACACTAAGTTGTTACGGCGTAATGTCTATACAACTTTACTTGTTACGGCGTAACATTATCTGTTACGGCGTAATCCAATAAGTCTTTGATTCTGATAATCAGTTACGGCATAACCTAGTCGCATAGGTTACGGCGTAAACAACCACAAAGCTTTGCCCATTACCCCACAAGAGATTACGGCGTAAACATATAGTTTATGGCGTAAACCCTGCATTTCCTGTCTTGATAGATTTCATATTAGCTCAACGAGTGTGCACTTCACACTTCCCTAACTCGTATCCGAGCCGAACATGAATCTCATTGGTCTCTAGTAAATCGTCATTACCTAAATGGCCGTCGATGACACTAAAATCACCAACAAATCCCTCCCATTTTTAGTGTAATCCTTGATTTACTAAAACATATATAAAGATATATGCAATTATGTTATAACAAACATAACGAAACAAACAAATGCATAAATGAAAATGTCTTGCGATTGAATTTTCATCTTAGTATAATACACATTCCAAATATTTGTTGCATTGAGTTTAATATGAAGAAGAAAATTGTCAAAAGTCCAGTTTGCCTAATCTAGTTTTTGGAAGATTGATCATCTCAAATGGGTCTTCTAATCGATATCCATTCATACTGATAGTCGATTGAAACCGTTTCATGTTTTTTCTGCTTCCAAAATCCAAAATCCAAGTCATACATTTTAAGTTTTGTATTTGCAGTTACCCCATCTTCATTCTTGGCATCCCAGCAAGAAACAAGTTCGCAAACAATTGTACCCATCAAAATATTAAGTAGATAGTCTGAAATCAACTTAGCAGCAGTCACAATTCCTTCCTTTCCATTCATAAGATTGGTTCTTGTTGTTGTCATACATGATGTGAGACAATTGACGCTGATGTGTATTTTTTTTAATATGGGAAAATAACAGTAATTATAATAAAACTAGAATTGATCGAAAATTTTACTTATTTACCATGTACATATAAATCTTGGGCCATACGTCTACGCTTTATAATTACAATAAAACTAGAATTGAAAATTCAAACAATACCTATCATGATCATATATCATAACCACCAATATATATACAAGGCATCGAAATCTTAGAAAACCCTTTGACGACACTGATGTTTAATAACACCATGTCGAGTTATATATGTGAAGATTTAATGGTTAATATCTTTGAACGATTGCCACCCAAAACCGTAGGTAGGTTTAGAACTCTATCAAAATATTGGTGTTCTCGTTTTGCTGGCTGCGATTTCATCCGCATGCACAATCTTCGATCTTTTAATAAAAGTTCTCCTCAGAAAGTACTCATTCGACACAGGTTTGATAATCCATATAACGAGTTTAAAGACATATTTACATTACACTCGGTAGGCAAATTGCCATTGGATCCAAAAGACGTAACAAGAGTTGAGTTCCCTTATGATATTCGTAATGCTAAAATTGTTGGCTCGTGTAATGGTATTTTGTGTTTGAATGATAAGGGATCAATCTGTCTATGGAACTTTTCGATTAGGCGCAAACTAAATGTGCCTCGCCATCCTCCTTTCAAAGGCTCTATATTAGTTCCTGATGTATTATTCGGGTTTGGTTTTGATCCAATCAGTAATGATTACAAGATTGTGGGTATATCGTACACTGGTTATGGGAATATTCCCGATGGTGACAATGCGTATATTTACTCCTTGAAAACGGACTCTTGGAGTGTGATGGCTTCACCTAGTAATTCTTTTTGTTATGCGGACCAAAATCCATGTTTTTTCAAGGGAACATTGCATTGGTTGGTACGTGATAAAAGGAGTCAGTTTATTAATGACATTAAGTTTTGATTATCATGTTTTTGGTACAATAATTTGCAGTCCAACTCGGTACAAAAGCCTAACAATTATCAATGGTTCTCTAGCCGCAGTTTCTTTGGACCATGATACACAGATTTGGGTGATGAATGAGTATGATAATATTGCATTTTGGTCTCAAGCTTTTAAATTGGAAACTGGCCGTCTTATGTCAGTTGTCATTGTGCAACCTATTACCAATGGTGTACTAATTTTATACGGTGATAAAGGGTGTCAAGTTTATAATCCTCAGACAGGATCGCTCACAAATCTTTTTAAGTTTGGAATTTATTGTGGTCAGGTTGAGCTTGAAACCTATGTGGAAAGCCTCGAATTGTTAGACAAAGGGATTGCTTGTGGGATAACCACCCTCTCTCAGACAAATTATCTATACTAAATATAAAACATTTTGGAATCTCTCTCTTCATAAATGCAATGCAATTTTTTAAGTAATACAAAATTTAATGCTTGATGTACAACATCTTATACAAAGATCAAAATTCTGCACACATTCTTCTCTCTTCATTAAATGCAATTTTTTATGTAATACAAATTTTAATGCATGATGTACAACATCTTATGCAAATATCAAAATTCTCTTACACATTTCTCTTTTCATTAAACAAATTTGTTTAAGTAGTACAAATATTCATGAATTGTGTACAAGCTCTAATGAAAAAAATAAAATAATTGTAACATATTTTATCTCTATCTTCATTTAATTGGTACCAAAATTTACTCACAACGAGTTAACCTCAAAGAGAGAAAATCTCATGCCGAGAAAACAAAAACGGCGAGATAACGACCTCAGATCTAATAACCTACAACGGTCAAGAAAAAATGTAAAACGAAAAAGAAATAAATAATATAAGAGGACGAACACAAACACAAGAAAAATCATAACGAAAACCAACATGCATCACAATCTAAAAAAAATCTAAAAAAACTATACACAACCAAGATCCTCGCAATCACTCTCCAACTCTCATTCTACTAAACTCAAACAAGACTCAAATCAAACAAAAACAGGATCTCATATTCTTTTCTTCCGCGTGGCACAATTATTTTCAAGACTTTTAAAAGATCAAACACACGAAAGAGATATCATCATAGATCTATCAAAAGCAAAAGTTTTTTTTCGAATGCTATAAAAGAAGAACAAGAACGATTATGTTCATATTCTTGCTTTGTTTGATCTTTGAACGAAAAATATAAATCAAAACCATCATGAGCCAAATCAAGACAATGACGTGTAGTCGTGCTAATCCGAAAGAAGAACAAAGGTACTGATTAATGTTTACTGGTCCGGTTTTAGAAGATTGAAAGACGAAATAGAACGGTTATGTGTTTTTGTTCAAAATTCGAATGAAAATTAACAAAGAAAATGGGGATAATTTTTTGGTGGCTGAACTACTAAGAAAAAAAAGAAGCGGATTTATCAAAGTGATTAGGGTTGTGTATTATGTGAGCAAAGTTAAGGATAGTACTGCTTTTACATCCTAAATTTAAAGTTGGGTTGAGTTAATGTAAGAATGGGCTGATATACTAATTCACAGTGGGCTGGTTAGTGGGAGGATTTGTGGACCAGCCAGGATTTCATTTAAAATTTTGATTGTTTTATGTTAAATCCATATATCCGAATATGCTTTGACTTAACGGGTTTAACCGAGAATCGGAGTCGCCACTGGTTCGGCTAGCTAATAAATTAAAAGCCGTTCGAAAACGAATCGAACAGGATCTGTCGGAATCGATAAAAAAGGGTGAATCTGGCATCAACGGAATTCATTTCTTCGATTAATCGTCACAGGGTACCCGCCGCCGCAACGCACGAGTACCCAATTAATACTCTCAATTAAAATACTCCATTAGATAAATGTACAAACATATCTACACATTTTACAACCATGAAAAGCATATGTGCATATTACAAACACAATTAATACAATTAATACTCTTAATTAAAATACCCATTACATAAATGTACAACTATTTTTACACATTTTGCAACCATTAAATACATCATTTTACAATCATGCGTACATGACTTCTTACTACTTTTTTTCTTGCTCAAATTTGGGTGCCCGATTATACTTTTACGCAATATTGATCCCTCAAATAGATTATGCAATGGGACGAGATTGATATGAAAATATTTAGATACGAACATATCGACGCATAGATAGTTGTCGGCCAACACGCTTGAAAGATAGTCTTTATGCCTAGAATTTCACTATGTTAGTTCGATAGTGACATGTTCCTGTTTAAGCTGAAAATAAACCAATTTCATGTTCGCCTTAGCTTTGTGTGGCGTTGTCGAGAGGGATCTCATGCGGAAACACCAAAGTGTTAGTGAAGCTTGCCAAAAAGTTCGATAAAGACGGAGTTTACACGTCAAACGTTGTGTATCGAGAAGTCCTACGTGAAGAGTAGAATACACGTGTATAGATTTTCTAATATTTTAGCTATATAAGTGTAACTTATAGTCTCACCACTAAATGTATATCTTTCGATTGTTACACTTTTTAAAATATATTGTGATGCATTTGGTTTACTACATAATTATCTGCATTCGTCATGAAAAACATATAATGAGAAAATATTAATCGTCGAAGAATTTAGTCACAAAGTACCCGCCGCCGCATCGCGCGGGTACCCTACTAGTAAACAATAAATTAGCCTATTGCTTAGATAATATGATTTTAGAATATATAAAATTGGCACATTAATTGCTCAGAAAATTTACTGGATGTAAAGGGCTTCTGATCCACCCATTTTGACTCGTACTAAAGTTACGTGTTTTGATATGTTACCAACCCTATTCGTTCCACCCTTAACGCCACCTATATTTACATAACATTATACTTTTTTTTGAATAACTTTTTAGTGTGACGTTAAACTTTTCGTTTATATAATAGCTGTGCCTAATCACCTTTCTTTGAGAGCCTTTATAAAAGTTCTTAAAGTAGTATCCGGGTTAGGGTTCGACCCAGTCGTCCCTCAAGATTACAAGATTGTGGGTGTATCCTACCAGCCCGCTCGGCCCTAATTCATAGCAAATTCTATTTCAAAACCCGGTCCAAAAGCCCAGAGCGGAATCTGTTTTGGCATGCCTCGTCCGGATAAAAACATATGTGCCCGTATTTAGCACAGTAAGCGCGGTTGAAACCAACTTTTTTGAACTCATTTCGTATGCATATATCACCGAATCAATAGTTGCCAATGGCTCTTCTTCTTTTTTTGGGTAAAGGGTTTCCCCGCACTTCAAATCTTCTTTTGATTTTTTCTATCATGACTAATCAAATGATTTGTATCATATGAACTCGAGCAAAAAACTAAAAAAAATCTAAACTTGGGTACTTTTGTATGGTTCTTAGTGTTGGCTAGTTCACAGTATTAATTACCACGATAAGCACTTTGACTACATCACATAGTAACCAGAATAAGCACCCTTGTATAGTTCTTACTGTATTAACAAGCACATCTTATACAATAAGATAGACTCTTGTTGAAAAATATAATACATGTAACCATATTTTGACACGGTACACACTCACCAGCTAGTGATGGATCTAAATGTATGCTTCAAGACCCTCATTAAAGATACGAACAAAAGCATCCACTTCATTAGCCAAAAGGGACATACCAATTTCCATGTCTTCATTTGATTCTTTACTAGCACTCATAGATATCGATCCATATTGATAGTCGATTGAAATCGTTTCATGCTTTTTCGGCTTCCCAAATCCAAAATCCAAGTCATAAAACTTAAGTTTTGGATTTCCAGTTACCCCCATACTCATTGTTGGCATTCCATCAGGAAACAATTCCGCAAAAGGCACTATATCTTTCACAACTCCATTCTTATCTGTCAAGATCTTGTTTAGATTCTCTCCAATCAATTTAGCAGCCGTCACAAATCCTTCCTTTCCATTTATGAAATTGGTTCTAGTTGTCGTAATACACGAAGTGAGACAATTGCCAAAGTAGGTCGCAGGGATGGGTGGATCCATGCGCGACCTACAATCGATAGCAAATACAAATGATGCTATCTCATCTTTGTTATGTAATTTCACCATGCAATTCCATATATAAGCACATGCAACTGTAAAAGATGATATATATTCTAGTGTTGGTAGTTGGGTTGAAACAAGCCGTTTCAACCCATTCACCATAGTTCGAGTCATTGTAAAAGTGACTCGAACTTTATCACTTGGTCCGGAAAGTCTTGGAAGTTGGTACGCCTCATTAAAATTTTCTACTTTTGCAGTTTTCAAATAACTTTGATCTAAGTTAGGATATTGCACCACTCTTTCATATAACGGGAAAGTTACATTTTCTAAAAGTGATTGATCATTTAAACCACCAGATCGAGCAATGGATGTCCACGCCTTCATGAAACAAAACCTTGTTCTTGCATCACATAAACTATGATGATTTGTCATTCCTATAGAGATCCCATAGTTCGGAAAAAGCGTTACTTGAACCGCGAAGACTGGAAGTGTTATGTAATCATCTACTTTATTAGTGGATCCAAGTAAAGGTATAAGAGGATAAAACTTGTCACACTTTCTAGGGTGACTCCCACTAAGATCATTAAAATCAAGATTACATTCTGCAAATGTAACCATGACAGAATCACCTTCAGCGTAACGAATTTCAGGCATTTTGGTAGGATTACTAGGAAACAATATTAACTTACCAACAAAAGGGAAAAAATGTTGAAGGGTGGCAGATAATGATTGTTTAAGATTAGGAATAATAGTTTGAGTGAAGTGAGTTTTGGTGATTAATGGGATGTCATAAAAGAAGAGAGTGTGTACAGGAATGAAGTTTAACCAAAAGATATCAAAGAAAGTAAGTGGTAGTGATTTGTGATTACCTATGGTGGCATGTGGTGGTGCTACGTGAGAATTTTCAATGATAGTTAAAGTAGGAAGGGAAGCCATATTATTCAACTCTGTTGATACGAACCAAAAATGAGTAGACTTATAAAGATAAATTCTCAAAGGGATAAGAGAAAGGTATGATAAGTTTGTACACAAGCAATAAACTATTTCCAAGAAATACTCTAGGATGGGGGATTTTTCTTTTGCCGAAGTGAAAACCGATCCGTCGGCCTTCGTGTCAAAAGTTTTTTCATCCCTTTTGATTCCCTCGCAGTTAAAGTCTCGGGATTTTACCATTTTTTGATGTTATGTAATTCTTTTTGTTGACTCTATTGTACTTTAAGTTTCTAGCGTTTTGCTAGACTCTTTTTATATATATTCCATCTTTGCCGTTAAAAAAAAAACTATTTCCAAAAAGAGTTTTTTGCGACTCTACTAAAATTTTAACACGTGTCTATTTTCAGTTTAAAATGTACTAACAACACGTGAATTTTTTTTATTTTGTGAGAAAGAAGACTTGTAATTTTTCGCGACCAAATTGTTCTTTTTCAAGAAAAAACAAAAGAAAAATCAATTATGCGTATATTTTTCTAATTTTTATTGGAAAGAGATAAAATTTGATCGCATAAAACAACAACTGTGAGTCACACAAAAATGTACACACATATCAATAGAAGTGTGTAGCTTACACACCTCACCAACCGCAAATACTTAATAATAAAAAAAAAAGAATGCTAAACTCACATAATTTTTACAAAAATATATCTACACTCACATGTGTCACTTGATTATGAAAAATAAAAAGCAAGAAAGAAAAAACTTCATGCAATCTAATTGGTACACTTCACATGTAAGTGTGAATTTTTGTTTGTAAAAATTATATGAATTGCTCATAAAAAAATGAGACACCTATCAAATTTTTGATGAAGTGTCACATTCGGGTAGTCATATTAGACTTTTTTGAAAATGATTTTTTTTTTCATTTTAGTGGACAATGATTTCAATTTTGGTTCGGTAGGAAGATCGCGCGCTAAATGGTCTACGGTCTAGAATAAGTTTCGGAGGATCGTACATACCAATCTCCATCCCGTTTTCTCACAAGCACATCATCCCCATCCCTCATTAGGAATCGATTTCTACATCCCACATAAGGACCCATTCAAATCCCCAATGGGGATTCGCGGTTAACGGAACGACCCTCTGCTCTCTGCCCGATACAAAATAAATTAAACATAAAATTACCACGTACTAAACGAATATATAACAGAAATGACCATACATAAATTCTTCTTACTACAGATTTTTCTCTAATAGTCTTTTTTCCTCTTTATCATTCTTCTTTTTTTTTACTTTTTTTTCTATTTTTTCTTTTCTACTTATATCTTATCGAGAGAAAACTTCTCTTTTGTTTCTTTTTTCTTTTTTATAAATTAAACAAGCAGTATTTTATGTTTTTTTTTTTCAGAGAGGATCCAAACAATGAGTCACATAGTATTTTTGATTATATTAAAATTGAGCTCAACAACTTATCAAAAAATTCATTCGCGTAAGATCCATATAATTATGCACGTATACTATATCATAATATAACTAAAACGGAATCGTAGTTATCTCATTGAATCCATATATAGCGACACAAAAAATATATAGTTGAATAAAAAGTAAACATAGTTAATACTTAACATATATATAAAAGTAGTAGTTCGATTCACTTAAAATATCTGAGCGATAGACATACAAATAAAAAACAACTCTCAAGTATAAAATTTGATCAAATGATCTTACTATATATTTCTACTCTACATACCCAAGCACATTTAATATCTAAATATAAAACTACTAACTCAATTTTATAATATATTTGCGCCACAATTACCAAAAACACCAGTATACGAGACGGTTGTCGCGGTACGTAGAGCGGTACCAATGATTTTATGATTATCCCCATCCCGAGCCTCCCATCCTCCCAATGGTTACAATTCAATTTACAACTACGCTCTAAAGTAGGATTAATCCACCCGATCCTTCCCAAAATTAACAGACTAACAACTTCTACGACCCATCCTATTATCGATAAATATAAACGCCCTAGGAGTACAACTTCGCTCTGATCATCCACTATCAATATCGAGAGTATGAATGTATCGCGTGTCACCCATACTGATCTAAGACCGTAGATCTATTGAGAATATGCTGTTCGTAGAAGCGTTTTTATTGCCAATCAACCACTACATACGTGGGGTAGTCATATTAAGACCTTTTTTTGAAAATGAAGTTGGGCTGTTGTTTCTGTTTAGTGGACGATGATTGGACTTTTTGTGGGGGTCAGGTGTTATTATATTTGTGATATGATGGTTGGTGGTTGTTTGTTATAAAATTTGTTGATTTTTGTATATTGATGGGGATACGGTGGGTTTAATACATAGGGTTGGTGTGTTGCTGGTTTGGTTGGGGATGTAGCGTTGCTGGAGCTTGACAGGTACAACCTGATGATATTAATAAATGGTGTTACTATTAGTATCTTTGACTCGTCATAAAGTAAAAAAAATACAAAAAATTATGAAACATGTTTTTTTTTGTCTTTTAGTTTACAATGCAACACAGTCTTTTATCAGTTTTTATTCCGTATTTTTTGCCAGTTCGTATTTTGGACTTGTTAAACTTTATAATTTTTATTCCGTACTTTCAATTTCACAGTTTTATAATATAAAAAAAATTATAAAAAAATTTAAAAAAATCAAAAAAAAAATCAAAAAATCAGAAAAACGAAAGGGTACGAATTAAAGGGGTATGTATAACTTACCCAATTAATAAATCATTGACTAAACCACATGAAAGGTATGTTTCTTGAAATGGGTGAGGCATGGAGCCGGGTTTGTGGCTTATATTATACTCAATTCGTCCTATTTTTATTGTCCACGTTTTCTTTTTGGGATGTCCCAATTTAATTTTCAACTACTAAAAATAGATAGGGAAATTTAATCAAGTTTACTATATTACCTTTGTTTGAAATTATTATTACAAGCATTAAAGAAGACTTTAATTAATTAGGTAAGGGTAAAACTGTCATTCTGCCAAAAAGTAAGAAAGAGAAAGCAGTAGTAAATGCAGTTTTCTTAAACTGTGTGTTTTTTGTCGGGGGACAATAATTTTGGGACGGAGGGAGTAGGATTTAGTTGAATTTTATACTTTTATGAAAGTTATATGAGAGGTAAATTTTATTAATGTAGAATTTGATAATCATAAATTTTATAAAACCTTGTGACTTAAAGACGTTTTCATAAGCTCGTGTGACGGAAACAAAACTTATTTTATAATGTATCTTATTTTATAAGCTCAAGCTTTTATAAAGCTCCTATCAACCCCCACCAAACACAACCGACCTCTCCTGGATTCCTCATAGAGAGGTTACGTGCACTTTTCAAACCATACAAACGAAACATGCAATTTGGTCAAACCACAAGAACTATTTTTGCAATATATACTTTATTTTTTTGTTAGTCGGGTGGTAATGAGTGACCACCATTTCACCCAATCCCTAATGGCACCTCAACTTTTGCTTTTCAAGACAACTTTAACAACATAGTGTAACAAAAAGACAACAAAAAAAATCCTCAATAAAAATCATTTAGAAAATTTTTATCCCTTGCGCTACAATCCTATAATAATAACTAGACTACAATTAAAAAATAGTACGGAGGTATAAATTTTTATCACAACCAAATCAATATATGAGCCACTAAATTCCTAGAAAACCCTAGCTCAGAACCGTCAATAAGCCGCAATCGATCGTCTGATGATATTCCCCTAGCTGGTAAGAATTTTTTTTCTTTTTCTTAATCGTAATATATATACAGTTTTCTATACTTAAGCATTAACGTTTAGCACAATTATGTCTAGCTCTATATGTGAAGATGTAATGCTTAACATCTTCCAAAAACTACCACCCAAATCTATAGTACGATTTAGGTCTCTCTCCAAGTCATGGTGTTCTCGTCTTGCTAGCGCTGGTTTCATCCGCACGTACAATCTTCGATCTCTTAATGACCATACTCGTGAAAAAGTTCTTGTTAGACAACGGGTGCGTAACGGGGAGTATAAAGACATCTATACATTACACTTGGGAGACCCCGAATTGTCTTTGGATCAAGATTATGGGGGCTTGAGTAGCACAGGAATTGAGTTGCCTTATCATGATGCTAAAATTATTGGTTCATGTAATGGAATTATTTGTCTTTTAAAATCTAGGGAATTTAGTTTATGGAATTTTTCTATTAGGCGCAAACTAGACGTCCCACATCATCATTGTTAGTACAAAATTCGTGTCGGGTTGTGCTATGTGCCTGGAAGTCTCCTTGTCGGGTTCGCTTCCAAAAGTGACTTGAATGATGATCTTGTACTAAACAAGAGAAGTGATGAAGTTTCTGCACAATTTAAAAGTAAATCCGTTTAGCCTTACCGGGGGACGACTCCCACGATTAGACTCCGGCGTGAAAAGTATTCTTAAATGTCAGAGTATATGTCAGAGAGAACAAGAATAAATTGTGTACTTTTTGGGATGTATTATTTGACCCCTAATTATCGGATGTCTAGTACTAAGGGTTTCCTAGTCTTGCGTTACTGAAACTTTTAGTAATATGGCCGAAGTGGGTCCCTTGATCGGGCTAGGGTCCGCGACAATCGTATTGAACGGACGCAGGTGTTCTGGCGGACGGATCGTCTTATAGGTTTGACCCCGCGACGATCAGTCTACCCAAGTGGATCCGCGGAACTGATCGCTAGGTTCGGGCCGAGACCCATGCGAGTTTTGGGCTTTACCATGGCCCGTTAATTGAAAGGTTAGCCAAAAGCCCAAGTTGATAATGTGGGACCCCAAGCCCAGAGCTTGTATACCCATTAATACGTCATCAAGTCCCCCCAGTCTAGTATATATTGTCCGTTAGGTTATTTTGTATTGTGATTATCCTGCGTACGGTGGTTCAATCGAGACTTTCTCTATTTCCTCCTGCTTCTGTTTTGTGTGCTGTACGACTTCTGAGTTGTGACGCTTCTCATTACGTGGAGCGTTTTACTGTCCTTTCATTCTTCCTGGCTTGTGGCAGCTTTCCACCAGTTTCCATCGCTTTCTATCGTACGTTAGGGCAATGGCACACACGTGGCGTCATCCAAGTATCGGTAGGAGTAACTATCCCAAAGTATAAATACCCCTTGTTTTTACTGTTCCAAAATCAAACTATTTTGCAAAAAATCGTCTCTGGTTAACGACGAAACATGCAATTTGGCTAGACATTAGGGACGAAACATGCAATTTGGCTAAACTATGTTGGACGATTTTTGCACTTTGCCTATACCTTAGGGACGATTTTTGCACTTTCAAACTATTTTGGACGAAACATGCAATTTGGCTAAACTTTAAAAACGATATCTTATAGATATAAGATTCAGTTGCTTGTTTTCTCTAATTGTGTTTGATTTAGCAGATACTACAATTATGCTCATCTTCTCACCGTAAACACGTTGGTTAATCAGTTGACGACAACTTTGATATAAATATGTTAATGAAAGGAAAAGATATTTAAAAAGGAAAACATTTTGAAGAGAAATGAAAGAGAAATGTTATCATTTACTATTTAAGTATTTATAATACTTAAATACTTTTAGATTTCTTGGAGTTCTTGGCATGACTAGTGTGTTTTATCAATCCGCCCATCCCACCCACAAGTGTCTTTAAGTGACTGTTCTGTTATTAATCTTCTAATTTGTGAACAACAATCACTTTCGAATGAACCTTGTTGACTGCTTGTGTTACGACCGCGAAGACGCGGATAACTATCAAATAGGATTAGGATAATTATCATAGTTTAATATGTGTTAAAGTCGTTTTAGGATAGGTATTTGTTTAGGAATGTTTATCATTTTCCTATTGTTTATCTTGTGTTTTATTCGGCTATATATACCGAATGGTTTTATTAATGAAAGTTAAGTTTTGGTCAAATAAATAAATATCTATGTTTTCTCTTTTTTATTCTTAAGGAGCTCGCATCACGTTTGAAGGGGTGCCCTATCCCGATACTATCCGCAAGGATCGTATCAATTGGTGATTGAATAATATGATGATGTCGATGATAAAATATACTTAGATGATACTTAAGCCTGAGAATGATGCAATTTAAAATGATAACGTGGATGACGAGGCGGATCATGATGAACATTCTTCAATTCGGATGCAAAACGAGTCATGAACCATTTCTATATTGATCTAACCCAAGTTGCACATGACATTACATTAAAAAAAAATCAATGTTATATATAAAACTCAGTGTAACACATTATTCAAACAACCTTCGAACTTCAAATTTTCTATTATCTTTTCTTGCGATCAAAATTTATTTAGCACTAAAAAAGTTTTCAATCAAAGTAAATGGAATTTTCAATTATTTTTGTGCTTTTGTCCGGTGGGGCTGTTCTCTCATGTGATTTTGCTTTTGTTGCCATTCTAAAAATTCTTCTCATCATATATATTCTGATTTATTCTAGCATCTTGATGATAGGCTTCCTTCGTGCTTTTCGAATTCTTGAATTAAAGCTTTCACTCATGCCGTTCTTAAAAGCATCACATGCCCTATTAACCTCAAAAAAAGCTCTTGAACAACTCTTTGGATTTCTTTCTATAAGATGATTATATGCTTGATTGTTGATCTCTTTCATCTCTTTCATTTCTCTTCAAAATGTTGCACATTTGTTGAATTTTCAGTTTCTCTTTCATTTCTCTTTCATTTCTCTTTAAGTATTATAAATAGTAATGATAACACACTATTGAAGAGAAATGAAAGAGAATTATAAAGAGAAATGAAAGAGAAATATGTTGCACATTTCTCTATTTAAGTATTATAAATATGTTAATGCAATAAGATTAGGAGTTACAAATGTTAAAATAATTACCTTCAACCAAACTTGAACAGAAACTTTGAGATCTATCTCGACTTTTATTATTAATATTTTTAATTATAGTATTATTTACTATAAGAGTTGTGTAGTTGGGTTGGGTCAACAAAGC
>BQNB010087870.1:0-22277 GCA_026074375.1 Tanacetum coccineum | reverse complement strand
AAACAAGCTCATGGTAGGTGACTTGTGTGATTCTGCATGAATCAAACTTATGGCAATGGATATCAATTCGGTCCAGATTATGAATTGATGACTCAATTGGGAAGATAGTAACTTACCAATTCACTCTTACCGTGTTGTCTGCTTTGAGACGTTCCGGTAATAAGAACGAGCTAAGTACTATGACTCTGACATTCACTTGTTGGAAGATTCATTACATCAAGCTGGAAATTCCTGTCAAGGAGAATTACCTTTCAAGGAAAATCTACCTGATCACAGGTCAGTCCTCACGGAACCGAAGGTTAATCAAACCAAAATTGGGTGAATGACAAAGCCAAATTCACCCCCAAGCTTTATTGCTAACTGTTTTATTGCAGGTATACATAAAGATGGTGATGGAGGTACCTGGTTCCAGAAAAGTCAAGTTCATTGCCGCATGCTCATTCCCGACTGACAAATATACAGACATCATGAAAGCTCAAGTACATGCTTCACAAGTCTTCCGCTACTCTGACAATTAAACATCTCCCTTGAAGACATAAGAAAGTCAAGATTAACAATTTTCAAGAAAGATGAACATATGAGTTTTTATGATGAAGTAAAGGATGATCATGTCGGTCCAGTTGTCACAATGTCAGTAGAAGGCAAAACAATCACAAGATGATGATTCGAGATTTAATTTGGCTGATGATCTCAAAGAAGTTCAAGATCACAAGTTTATTATGCAAGAAGGAGCAAGTTCAAGATCAAGCTCACTACAATTCAGTACAAGATAAAGATCAAAGACTACAAGCTAAGAACGAAGACATTCATAGAATGTTAGGATTAATCTTTTGTAACCAAGAGTGACCTCCCTTAGGGGGAGATTGTTAGAATTACAGAAAAGTATCGGTCACTCCTAAACATAGTAGCGCGTTAAGCTTAGTAGGCTAAAAGGTCTAAAGCCCATCAAAGACCAACAAGGGCTCATGAGGCCCACGTGTAAACTAGGGCACACCGGCCCCTAGTAGCTATATATACCCTCTCCAAGGTGTGGAGAGGGTGTTGGTTGTCTCACTTTTGGTTTCTTAAGCTAATATCATATTGGTGTTCTTTCTCTCTTAAGTGTCTCATCTAACCACCTCTTTCTCTCTTGTTTCTTCTCTTGGATTACTTGTTTGTGATAATCTTCAAATTTTAAGGTGTAACTGTATAAGGGCCCGGTTTTTTTTGCGAGCGTCATAATGAAGGGAAAGTCAAAGGAAGGGAGAGAAAACAAAAAATGTTTGTGATCTCAAGATATTTTAGGAGGCAAAGTGAAAAAGGTGTGTACTGTAAGTGGAGGAAAACTCAAGTTTGTTGGCCACTTTTTCTTCCGCCCAATTTTGGGAAGTACTCCGTAAAACATCACTATTATCTTTTTTCATATATAACTAATTTACCTTATCTCCTCCATATTTTACAAGACTCTGTCTACATTTTCATCACTCTTTCCACAACGATCATCAATCATCATCAGGTTTGACAACAATTTCTTACTTTGTCACATCTTTATTTTCTAAAATAACTAATTTTTGATTTTCTATATTTCAGAAAAATGGAAATATCAAAAACAAAAAGACCTCATCTTTGTTTAACAAACTCAAATTAGTAATGGGGGTTTCTTATATACCTATTTACATACCCTCTAGTGATTTAGTGTATGTTTACTTTTTGATGTCTTAAGCAAATTAATAGGTATGTATTGCTTATATGTCTGTTTGTATGCTATTGTAATTTAGATACATTGGAAGTTATTCTTTGTCTAACTGAATTATGTTGGAATTTAATAAACTAGGTAACCAGTTTAGCTACGAGTACGCAATGGAATGGATCTAGTTTTAGCACAAAGATTAACACATAATAAAAGGGAAGTAAACTAACCTTTAAGCCTTAGATCCTGAAAACGAGTTAGCGGTTAAATTACCGCCTCTACGGTTGCTCACACAAACACATCAAGCAAGTATGCCAAGTTGTCTAGCCTTAACTTCACGAACCAAACACCCAAGTGTTAAACCGATTACCAAACGCAACAATTGAGCTTCTTGCAATCGAATACCAATTAAACCCTAATTAGGGTTTCCACCGAAAATCCCTAATAACCGGAAATCAGTTTAGGGTTTATTAAACCAAACTAAAAAAACCCTTAAGTGGGCTTTTAGCTTATCGTCGAGCTAGGAAGATTATCAAACAAACACCTCGTGTTTTATCTTGAATCGCCAACAAGGAGAACAAGTGAAACCGAAAACCTAATAAGGTTTTGGATCGAGATCGGTAAGGAGGAAAACCGAAAATCCCTAAATGGGGTATTTAGGGTTTCGGTTAGGGTTTTTTGGGAGAAGAGGGAAGCACCAAAATTATTTAGTGATTTAGGGATTGAATCAATCAAGAATGAGGTGTAGGGGTTGTGTTTATATAGGCACAAGCCCAACCCTAATTCTTGTATAACAAGGAAACCATTATTTCCTTTTTCCCCCTTCCTTTAACCCCATAACCGAACAAACACCCCCTTCTAGAACCTTTGGGGAGTTCGGCCAAACATTGGCTCCCTTGGGGTTCGGGTTTTGTCTAGTTTAGTCCTTGGTTTATAATTTAAAAGTTCGTTAAGTTAGCTATACAAGTAATGGTAACTAACGACTATTTAAATTACATTTCGTGAAGTAAAACATACTCTCTGTATTCTAACGTGTGTGCCACCAATAGGCTTACATATTTCTAATAGATTTAACGCAGATCCAACTAGCATATTCCAACAGCTCCCACTTGGAAGTTGGAGTATCAGATTGCATCGATACTGATAATTGGCAACGTCTAGCAACACACACAATTACCTTTAAATTAGAAATACTTGAGATAAAGTTTCAGGAACAATCTCAGCTTATAATGGTTGTCTATTTCTTGCTTTTATCATCCCTTTGTTCTAGATACCGTTAAACCATGGATATGGATCCTAACTCATTCCATATAGTTTAACATTATGTTTCTCGTTATAGAAATAATTCAGATTTACCAAATGTAATCAAGAATCATCTTGTATTACCCTTTGGGCACGGCCATGCAATTATCTGATTAATTCTGGAGAGGGCCCATGGTATCTTTCTGCACTTATCAAGTGGAGGAACAAATTCTTTGTTGACTACAAGTGTTGTGGATGCTGCTTCACATCACTTCCAAGAATAGCCTTTATAACTACCTTATTCAGGATAGCGTTTGACTTATACTCAAAAAGTGATATCCACACATACAGAACTTGTTTGTATCTCAAGTCTAAGGATGACTTATTAAAACCATTTTCGATATATTACTCATGACGAGGATCCAAAAGTAAATATTCAAAGGTTGGGGTATCCAATATGCATCCCTTGTGAATACACATGAGTTTGGCGGGAACAATCCGTATATTCAAAGAATATAACCAACACTCACATTTGCCTTATGTAACAATATTCCCATATTGTTAACCGACAATGGACATATTTAGAATGATAAATCATTCATGGATTAAACATGCAAATATAGAATAACAGTTATTATATTAATGAAAATAAATACCAATTATCTTTATTCATCAGAAAATAAAAACTGTCTCACAATTCTAAATTATCCAAATACTAATAAAACACATATTTATATGAGACTACTAGCTGGTATCATTCCTATTTTCTTAGTCAATTCAGAATGCTTAGGAAATTCTAAAGCCTTCGTAAAAGGGTCAGTTAGGTTGTCATCTGTGTCAATTTTTTCTATCCTCACATCACTCATTTATATGGTTTCTCAAAGATAGTGAACTTTTGCGTGAAAATGCCTTGCACCTTTAGTGATTCCATGCTCTTTCGTTATTGCTATGGCTCCAGTATTATCACAATACATACTTATAGGTTCTTTAATTGTAGGAACAACACCAAGCCCAGAAATGAATTTTTGAATCCATACAACCTCTTTCGATGCATCAAAAGCAGCGATATATTCAGCATCTATAGATGAAGTTGCAAAAATACTTTGCTTCGTGCTTTTCCAGTTAACAGCACCTCCATTTAAAATGAATACATATCCAGTCTGAGACTTAAGGTTGTCAGGATCCGTCAGATAGCCAGCATCACTGTAGCAAGAAACCCTGAGCTCTCATTTCATATCTCCTCCATAAACAAGAAACATATCTTTAGTATTGCGAAGATACTTCATAATGTAGTCTAGTGAACCTGGATTCTATTAAAATCAGCTTTTCATATTCTGAGCGAACGCAACATCAGGACGAGTACATCTCACAGCATACATAATCGATCCAACAGCCAAGGCATATGGGATATTTTACATGCGCTATTTTTCAACAGGTGTTGACGCACCTTGTGATTTACTTAATTTCAGCTTTTCTTGTATTGGGATAATTCTACGTTTGGAATTTTCCATGAAATATCTTTTCAAGATTTTCTCAATGTAAACACTTTGACATAAACCAATTAACCGCCTTGATCTATCCTGATAGATCTTGATTCCAAGAATATATGTAGCTTCTCCTAGATCTTTCATAGCAAAACATATTCCAAAATAGGATTTTACATCTTGTAACATTGGAATATAGTTTTCCATGATCAATATGTCATCGACATACAATATTAGGAAAGTGACATAACTCTCACTAGCTTTCATATATACATATGGCTCATCACGATTTTGACTGAAACCAAATTTCTTAATTTTATCATCAAATCGTTTATTCCATTGCCTAGATGCTTGCTTAAGTCTACAAATGGAACGCTTTAGCTTGCATACTCGGTTAGGATATTTTGGATTAACAAATCCTTCAGGTTGCTTCATGTATACCTCTTCATTGAGATATCCATTGAGGAAGGCAGTTTTGACATCCATTTGCCAAATCTCATAGTCATAAAACGTAGCTATGGCTATAAAAATCCTAATAGCTCTAATGTCTGCAACAGGAGAGAAGGTCTCTTTATAATCAATCCCTAGGGTTTGAGAGAAGCCCTTCGCTACCAGACGAGCTTTATAGGTGTGCACTGCTCCATCTATGTCGGTCTTCTTTTTAAAGAGCCATTTGTGACCAACGGTTTTTCCGTTAGGAGGAAGATCAACTAACTCTCAGACTTCATTATCTCTCATGGATTGCATCTCCACATTCATAGCATTAAGCCATTTGTTAGATTCAGGATCCAACAATGCGGATTTATAGTTAGCGGGTTCATCAAGATCCCCTAACTCATGTTCCTCAGCATCGACGTGTAAACATAATCAATCTGTGGCACGGTGTGTCCTTGTGGACCTACAAATTTCTTGATCATCCTCTTCATGATGTAAGCTAGTGTCTATAGAAGGATGCGTATCTTCTTCTTGAATTATTCCAAGATCTTTTAGACTCCCACTTGCTTCTTGAGTTATAAGACTATTCTCAAAGAATTCAGCATTCTGGGCAACAAATACTTTATTCTCGGGTGGGTAGTAGAAAGAATATCCTATCGTTTCTTTTGAGTATCCTACAAAGATACACTTAATAGATTTGGGTTCTAGTTTGTCAGGTTTGGTAAGTGCATCACGCTTAACAAGTGCCTCACAACCTCAAACTTTTAAGTAAGACAACTTAGGGGCTTGCCCATGCCATACTTTGTAAGGTGTATTTTCAACCTTCTTAGTTGAAACCATGTTGAGAATGTGTGCTGCAGACTTAAGGGCATAATCCCAAAAGGACTTTAGAAGAGTAGTTTGACTCATCATAGAGCGAACCATGTTTAGCAATGTTCTATTTCTCCTCTCCGACACACCATTATGTTGTGGCGTGTAAGGAGGAGTTTGATGGGAAATAATCCCATGATCCTTTAGATGATCCGAAAACTCTTGACTCGTATATTCACCTCCACGATCAGAACGTAGTGACTTAATGGTCTTCTCGAGTTAGTTTTCTACTTCCTTTTGAAATACTTTAAAAGTTTCAAACACTTCATGTTTATGTTTTAACAAGTAAACATAACCATAACGACGAAAGTCGTTAATGAAAGTGACGAAGTAGCTTGCTTTTTGTCTTGACACAGTTCTAAATGGACCACATACATCGGTGTGGATTAGTCCAAGTTGATCTTTAGCCCTTTCCACTTGATGTGAATAAGGTTTTCTAGCCATCTTTCCAGACATGTAGGAAACACATTTTTCAAAAAACTTAATGTCAGTTGAATCGAGAAGTCCATCATGTTGCAACTTCTAAATATGTTTCTTGCTCATGTGTCCAAGATGACAGCGCCATAAGAGAGTAGAGTCCAAGTTAAGCTTGGCTCTTTTATTGCTAACAGCATACATAGAATTATCATTTGTATTAGAAGAAGACAAATCAATTTCATAAATATCATCCTGTGGGATAGCATTAAAATAAACCAAATTATTCCTAGAAACTAAAATTGTATTATCATTATCAAAGCGGTTAACAAAACCATCCTTGTATAAACATGAAACTGAAATGATGCCTCTAGTGATAGAAGGAGAATAGTGACAATTATGTAAAATTAAAACTAGTCCAATAGGGAGATACAAGTGAAATTCTCCAATAGCTTCAACTGTTGCACGATTACCATCAGCCTATGTAACATAACTTAAAGCTCTTATGACTTAGATTACCTACTTCCCTGAGACCTAGAGAGTAAGACAGATATGAGGGGAGCGCCTGAACCACAACCCGTATCGTAAACCCAAGATGTACTAGGAAAAGAGTATAATTCTATGGTGAAAATACCTGAAGTGATAGCTCCTTGAGATAGCTTCTTTTTCATCAACTCGACGAGATAAACGAGATAATTCCTTCTCCAATGACCTACTTCACCATCATTGTAGTAAGATCGCGTCCTTCGCTGGATTTTAACCTTATTGGTTGTTGGAGAGGATTCTTTATGATTGGAGCAATAAATGCACAGGCATAAAGTGCACTTCCTATATTTGCTTTGCCTTTTCCCTAGATCCCCTTAGCAGCCTTATGCGATTTCTTCTTTTGTTTTTTCTGGAACCCTTCCAGCTCTTATTGCTGAAGTGCAAGTGGCACTTTCTTTTTGGTGTAGAGTTTGTTCATGTAGCTTCAGCATAGCATGCAACTCAGTCACGGTCTTCCCCATGTTATGCATGTTATAATTTTGCACAAAACCATCATATTCTTTTCTTAGAGAGACCAAGATGAGGCTCACTAAAAGGTTTTTAGCCATGGCATGACCGAGACATTCCAAATTGTCTATATAACTCTTCATTTTGAGAACGTAAGAGCTTACAGACTATCCTTTTTCCTGTTTGCACGCGTGAAATTCTCTTACGGTCTGAAGAAGTTCCTGATGTTCATACAACAATGTTTTCAGTTCCTTTAGCATATCATATGAACCAAGTTGTTCAAGATATCTTTGGATATCTGTTCCTCTGGTCATAAGCATAAGACCATCAATTCCTTCGAACCTTGAACCATAGCAGTGTGGTGTTATGACATCCGGGGGAGAGTACTTGTCCACAGTGAACGTGGCATAGAAGTATTGGAGCGAGGCTCCCCAAAAGGTAACTTGTCTCAATATGAGAAGCAAATCCGTAAGATTGCGGTACCATTCCATGAAGTTGAATCCAGTTAAATTTTTTTTTCAAAAAATGTCCTGAATAACGAATTATTTACTACGGTGGTAGTCATCATTTAGAAAAAGTTCAAATTTATTAGTATTTTCGATAATTAAATTCTTAATAGAATTAACTACCCAATTAATTTACTAATTAAGACTAAGATCCAACTTGACCTCCCACTTATTACCAAAGGTTTGACCAATGAGTAAACAAGTAGGGCAAGAGGTAAGCGACGAGCGTTAATTGCATTTGATGCAACTCTTAGATTTATGAGACTTGTCATAACATTAGTAAACACGTAATAATGTTAAGAGCATGTTTAGTCTCATCTTATGCCTCGGGTTCAAGGTCTGACCAAGCATACACGATTTAAGTCCACCAAGCAAGAACGTGCAAAAATCGCCATAGGTCTGACCAGTGAACAAAATTCGCCATGGGTTGGAATGATCCTAAGGTCTGACCAAAGAGGCCAAGCTAAATGCACGTGTTCTTGGTTGGCTGGCATAGACTTAAAATTTTCACATACTTAAAAGTGTCAAAAGCGTGTACAAAGAGGCATGCAAACAACTTTGTAGCACTTATTTTAAAAAAAACTTTATAGACGACATTGTAGTAATACATTGGTTCTCGGTAACTCCAATCGAACGCATAAAGAAGCGGAGAATCAGGTCAGCGTGAAGCATATTAAAAACCTGGATTCTTTAGGAATGCCCGCCTTAAACTTCTCTTATAGTTTGTTCTAGTGGATGAGTTGTACCTCCTAATAATTCATAATGTCCAGTTTTAATTAATCAATAAATCAAGTTTCATAGTTTAGAGTCTTATTAACTTTCTTAAAAAACAAGTTTTCCACGAAACAAATAGCAGGTCACAATGAACATGTATTTTGGCGTGTAATTAATAGACCGGTTTTAATATCATCTTTCTCTTTAAGTATTAGTCCGTATTGCATACATATTAGGCGTGTAAACAAGTAATCAAGTAAAAATATGCACATATGTAGACAAATACCAAAGATGACATTAATTAAAAAAGTAAACATGTATAATCCGAGTTCTCAAGCGAGTCTTCCCCAATTGGAGAACCATAAGACCCTCACTAGGTTTTCATCAATGTGCGTAGATCGCCCCATCTCTACTACTTTATAAAGCATTTAGCCAATTTCTAAAATTAGAAGTACTTAAAATTTTAAGTAAAAAATATTACTATAAAAAGAAGTCTTAAGTAGTGCAAATCCTTATGCACGTTGTACAATCTTTTTATGCAACCAATAAAATTTTGTCAAACAATTTAACATCCTCTTTAAAAGCCATTAAAAAGGCTGTTACATTTCAAGTTACAAAACATAATGTATAATATTTTTATGCAAGCAATAAAATTCTGCCAAACAATATAACACCCTCTTTAAAAACCATTAAAAATGTTGTTACATTTTATCACTATAAATATAACTACAATCCATTTCACACACCACACAAACAAAGACACAACAAATAATACTCATTATTCTCTCATCTCATAAAAACTATCATCCACCACCCCCACCTCATCACGTCGGCCCTACCACCGGAAGTTACCACCACGTCGGACCCCACCAGCCGCTGTTTGCCGCCGGATGCCACCAGCCGCTGTTTGCCGCCGGCTTCCGGTGCCGTCTCTGCCGATCTCTCGCCGGAATGACCGGCTGCCACCTGCTCTCCCCTACTTTAGCTTGATCGCCATCTGCTACTACCTTATCAACATGATGCGCGTGACTGTATCTCTTTCTCTCTTTTTTCCATGGCTCGATGTTCTTTGGTGAGTTTTTCTCCACTTTTTCATCTTCTCCTTTTTTATCTATAAAACTAAAGTAACATCCTTCCAACCTTAAGACTTGTAACAGCTGAAAAAAAGTAACAACTCTCCAATATTGCTATAATCATGCCTTAATAATGCAAAATCTTACCATATCCTTAACAAAATGCCACTATAAAAACATGTCACACGTAATAGGTATAATCTATACTACTTTATAAAGCATTTAGCCCATCAATTTTTAGAAGTCTTAAAAAATTAAGTAAAAAAGATTACTTTATTCATTATAAAATGTACATCATACACATTTAAAAGCCTTTAAAGTCCTTTAATAGCCAAAACTTGTAACACCCCAAAACATGTAACAACCAATTAAATGGTAAAGCTGTAACGGCCCATATACGTTTTTTAATTCAATCAACTTGTAACTGCTAACATTGATATTGTCATCAATTCAGTCATATTGTAACTGCTGCATTCATGTGGTCCATTTGTAACGGTCCATTAAACATCATTTAAGTGTAAACCACAAACTCAAATACGAGTATAAAAACCTAACACACTAACAAAATTCATTACACCATTTTCATCACTCTATTTTATCTCTCTTAAAAACACAAACACCTTTCTCTTTCTTTATTCTTTATAAAGCATTTAGCCCATCTATTTTTAGAAGTCTTAAAAAATTAAGTAAAAAAGATTACTTTATTGGGAAAGATGTAAAACCATTAGAAAATATTCATCATACACATTTAAAAGCCTTTAAAATCCTTTAATAGCCAAAACTTATAACACCCAAAACATGTAACAACCAATTAAATGGTAAAGTTGTAACGGCCCATATACGTTTTTAAAACAGTCAACTTGTAACTGCTAACATTGATATTGTCATCAATTCAGTCAAATTGTAACTGCAACATTCATGTGGTTCATTTGTAACGGTCCATTAAACATCATTTAAGTGTAAACTAGAAACTCAAATACGAGTATAAAACCCTAACACACTAACAAAATTCATTACACCATTTTTATCTCTCTATTTTATCTCTTTTAAAAACACAAACATCTTTCTCTTTCTTTCTTTAAACCACCAAATTCCACCGTCTTACATATCAGATTTTGCCGCCACTATCGTTTAGTTCTGCCGCCACCTTTGCCAACATCATGTGCTGTCAGCCGCTACCGCCGCCACTGTCTCCGCCGTCTGCGAAGCTAATGATCATGGCTTTGGAGGAATACGGATCTGGAACCCAACACGTCGTGGTGAATCGACACAGGCCACCGTAACAATATTTTTTTTTTTTTACCTCCAAGATGAACTTCTTCAAGACCCGTGGAATTAATAAAAGAATTAAAAATATTCGCCCCAAGAACATTAAAATTAGTACCAAACCTGTCTGATTTGACGCGAACCTCATTGAAGTCCCCCATAATCACAACCTCTCCTTGCCACTGATTAATAACATGCGCCAAGTAGTCCCAAAGCATACGTTTATCACGCGGATCATGAGGAGCATAGACCGCAATAATCATGAGGTCAATACCGTTCAATAACCAAACACCCCTAATAATGATAAAAAAATCCGAAATAGTGAAGCTTTTTTTACAAAAAATGTTGGGATTCCAAACACACAAGATTCCACCTGAATTGCCTACCGAATTACTATGAAGATGCTCAAAAGTCGAATTACCCCAACACCGACGAACACTGAAAAGATCAATCTCCTCCATCTTTGTTTCTTGAATCGCTAGAAAATTCACCTTATTCTTCACACATAACTCCTTTGCCCAATCTTTTTTGGCCTTTTGAGCGAGGCCTTGTATATTAAGGGACAAAAAATTCATCGATCTACAATCGACGCTCCTTGAGATTCAATGATATCGGACAGATTGTTAATCACCCCATCCATGTTATAGCCCATTGTTTGGCCAACTTTCACCACTTCCTCCATAAGACACATAAATGAGCCCCCTGAACTCGGTGCCACTGATTTCTTAAAACGACCGAAACTTGCGGATTCATCTACATTTTCTTTGAGGTTGGAATTGTTAGAATCTCCATCGTCTTCGTTGAGCTTCTCCTCTTCAAAGTCATTAACAGACTTCTTATCCCCTGTATCATCATTGTCGTTATTAGGTGTAAAACCCGGTGGGAATTTGGGACTAGAATTTGTACCACTCTCCTTATGTTTTTGATCCTTTGTCTTTTTGTTAAGCAAAGGGTATAGCCCAAAAGGATCCACAGATGAGTCCTTTTTTGAACCACCTTCATTTTCAAAAACCGTATCTGGAACTTCGAACGAGTTGCTACAATCATTCTCAGATTCAAGGTTCTTCATTCCTTCTTCTAATGAATCGTCATCAGATAATTCCTCCTCATCCGAGTCCTCCACCAGGTCAGGGGTCCAACCAGGGACCTCCTTAGCACGAATCCAATACACTTTTCCACGGAAAATGATCTTGAAGTTTTCATAAATATTTGAGATTGACTTAGTGAACAAACATAATCGTTTCGAGTGGAAACAATTCCCATCAGAGTCATTAGTGTCGATTAAGTTCCCCCACCTGGTGACAATTCTTTTGAAAGTGTTCAAAGTCCATAGTTTCAATGGAACACCTTCAATTTCTACCCACACAATGCGACCATCAGGATTGATATCGAAAGAAGCTTGGCGAATTTCCGAGAACCAAGAGCTAACTCCCACATTATCGCGGAATGCCTCTTTCGATTTCACAGAGGAAAATTCTAAGAGAACCCACAATTCCCCTAAGTAACTTACATTCAAGTCCACGAAACCTTCGTTCATAAGAGCGTTCTTGAGATTGGTAAGGGACGCAAATTCTTTAATCCTACCCATTAAGGATGAAGATAAGTCTTTGGAGAGCGCACAATCTTCGTCAAGAACAATGGCAGGGGAGTCATGATCAACCGACTTATGATTTTTTACCGCATTAACATATGAATTAGAACTCCCAGAATCCCCACTATTAGGACGAGGCGAATTAGCAACCTTCTTATGATCTGCCCCTTGACCCTTGTTCAAAGTAGCTCTTTGAAATCTTGCCTTATTAGCGTGAAGCTTGAATTGACCCACCCAAATTGTTCACCAAGCGATCAACATTAAACACGTTGATAAAATGAACAAAACCAAAACGTTTACCTTCTTTCATCCTTTTCCGAGGGATAAACGAATCAACAACATGTCCGTATTGTTTACATGATTGAAATAGCTCTTTTGCAGAAAAATTTTCCGGAAAATTTGTAACATAAATGGAGATAGAAATACGATTAACGTCGTCCTCTTTGGATCTACGACTCCCCATTAGAATCTTTGGATTGAAGGGAGATCAAGATAAAAAAGAGATTGAAAAGAAAAACAGATCAGGGTTTCAATGACAGCGAGATTAAACGGAAACGGAAACGGAGTCTAATTGATTTAAAGAGGAGAATAACAAATCTAAATTACAAAAACCCAAGATGAGAAACCCGCCTAACACGCTCGATATGAGATTAATCAATCAATGATTAATCCCAATTTCAGGGGTTATAACAGGATTCAAACAAAAGGGAAGAAGGAATTTAGATTGTTAATTTGTGGAGTTTGAAAATCATCTTTGTTAGAAGATGTTCATCAATTAGGGTTTTTGAATTGGGGGTTTGTTTGAAATTAGGGTTTTTGAATACATCGTTGATGTTTAATGCTAAGGTTTGATGGATTTGAATTTTTTTAGGGATAGAGTCTTATGAGTTAATGATTGATTTGCAAAGCATTCGTGATCATGAATCTATTAACTTTTGATGAAGTGGCTGAAATTTTTAGTTAGTTTTTTTTCATCATGTTATGTTAGTGATTTGGTGATTATAGTTTTGAATTGATGATCGATGATGATCGATGATGATGATGATAACCTGTTTGGGGTTTTATTTTGTTGAATTGTTAGAATTTTAATATTTGATTTGTAATTATTAGGGTGTTTGGAATTGTTCAATTTACTTAACTACTACTTACGTTCTACAGTAAAAAAAATCTTTTTATTATGTAGTGATTATTCACTGTTAAAAATAATTATTTAATTTGTCCAAGTTTATCATTTTCAAATCTTAAAAAAAGAATAAGCAATATCATTAAAAACGTGTAACCGCTTAAACCATCATTGTAACGGCCTCCAATAATTATTAAAAACGTGTAACCGCTTAAAATTATTACTTTCAATAATGATTATTAAAAATGTGTAACCGCATCCATAATATAAATCCACACAAACCATTTCATATCTCCCACGCACAAATATTTTTTATTACAGCAAAAATAGTCTCTCAATATACACTCGCTTTCACTCCTCAACTCTTACTGATACTTACTGCAGAGTTTCTTTATTTTTTCGTTAGAAAAACGCTTAGCCGGATAACATTTGCTCGCCGCAAAATATAGTCACATGGTACCCGCCGCCGCATTGCGCGGGTACCCGGCTAGTTCATCACAAAAGTGATTGAGTAGGTCTTATGGCCAAAAAAGGAAACAAAATCAGACTAAATATTTAAAAGATCTAGTTTCTAAAAAGTAAAAGATTTTATTACCATAAATAAAAATCAAGATCTTTTAGATATATAGTGTGATTACTAAAACAATCATAATCCAAAAAGAAAACATATCTACTAAATTAACAATTTAATTTTAACTTCTTTTTAACCTATATTAACAATTAATAGTTTTCAAGATATAGATCTAACATATTTTATTTAATTATGGCAAGGATTTGCATAATGTTTGTCATATTTGCAAGAAAACAATAAATAAAATATAAAACGCAGCAGATCAAGCAAAAAAATAAATTCTAGGCGTGATACAAGGCATATAATTTAATTTTTAAAACGTGTAACCCTAATGCCAAAATGCGTTGACTCGTGATGCCACTGTTGGGATTTAACAAACTAGGTAACCAGTTTAGCTACAAGTACGCAGCGGAATGGATCTAGTTTTAGCATAAAGATTAACACATAATAAAAGGGAAGAAAACTAACCTCTTGCCTTTGAACCTGAAAACGAGTTAGCGGTTAAATTATCGCCTCTACGGTTGCTCACACAAACACGTCAACCAAGTATGTTTATATTGCTAGTCTAAACTCCACGAACCAAAAACCATTGTGTTATAACCAAAATCCAAACGCACCACTTGAGCTTGAACCGAAAACCAAGAATCCCTAATTAGCCTTGAACCGAAAATCACCAAACCATAATAGGGGTTTTCTCTAATTCGGTTGAATCGAAAATAAATAAACCGAAACCCTAGTTTGGGTTTATGTAATCGCCAAGTAAGGAAGCAACACCAAACGAACACCTTTGTGTCATCTTGAATTGTATAACAAAGAGATCAAGTAAAACCCCTAAAAGGTTTTGTAATCTGAGTTATCGGGGTTTTTGAGAAAGAAGAACCAAACACCCTAGAAGGGTAATTCATTTAACCAATTCGATTTAAGGAGAGAAGGGAGAGCAAAAAGCTTAAGAGATTTTAGGGTTTTGTGAGTTGTAGAATGAATGATTATGAGGGCTAGGAGTTGGTGTATTTATAGTACCAAAAACCTAGTTCTAAATAAACTAGAATTCCCCCAGATCCTTATCACATTACATCTCTTCCCATATCTCCCAAATAGAACCCAAAAACCCATTCTAGAAACACCTAGGGGGGCGACCACTTTATGTAACACCCCCAAAAATCACATACGACGCAGCGGAATACCAAATGGGGTGTTACTTCGTAATACACATCAATAGATACAAGAGAACGACCTCTAAGTGTCGTTTGAATAAATAACATTTGTTGATTCAATAAAAAAAATCTGGATTTAATTCCATTGGTCCACCATAATTTGCATCAAAATAAAAGCGTGATTGTAAAGACTCAATGCACATCATAAGTCCAAGCATCTAATTCACCTGAGAAAAACATGATTAAAGTGTCAACATTAAAGTTGGTGCGTTTTAGATTAGTTTAAATATGAATGTAATCCACTGTATATTCTCAACATTACTATGTAAAAATCCAAAGATTTATAAAGATTGGCACAACAATTTTACTGTCTAACACAGTAGTACACAGATCTTTCCCAAAGATGTTTATAAAGAATGCATGGACAGATGAAATGTCTCCAAAATGTTCACTTACTTTGTATGTGTGGGGGGCCCTGTAGTCCACTATGATCCGAACAGTGTTATTACGTTCGTTTTGACCTGGTGATAGAGAATCACCCGAACGGGGGTTGTTCCATCCCGAATTGATCTATAATGTTCGTTTACCAAGTGATCCGCTAATCACTCGAACAGGGTTCAACACGAAACAGATTCATTTCATACATCGCCGTCTCACACTCCAAGTGATTTTACAGTTATGACGCTGTGACGTAGACTTGTATGTACCCTAATTTGGGCAGGGATACTATAATGCGTATTTATACTCACCGTTACCGTGTCCCCTCCAAGAAAACACCCGGGCAGTATGTAATGCGGTATATACTTTTTTCATCACTCCCCCCGTTACGGTGTCCCTCAAGAAACACCGGGCAGTATGATAAATTTATGCTCTCCCGTTAACGGTGTCCCCTCCAAGAACAAACGGGCTTGTTTTTTTATTGAATCAGTTCAATTAGCCTAAGTAATCGAAATTTATTTCTAAATGTAAGTATGCATTTGTGACCAAAAATGAAGTCAAATTTCGTATATCATAGCGAACATATGAAATTATGTATTGTAAACCAATTCGTAAAACAAACTGTAAATTGCTTTTGTCAAACAAGCATGTTCTCACCACCGAATATTATGTGATAACCAGTAAAAACATCGGGGTATAACTACAAAATCCACCTTAAACAATCACATTGTTATAAGATAACCAAGATAAAGATTTTGTAGTCAAGGCATGTTATCCCCTCGCGGGTTTATATAACATTCAAAAGATTGAAAAGCTGGTTATGTACTCACATTGATTAAAGACAACGATCAAATTAATCCTATTATATTCTCCATCTGAAATCTGCACGATCTCGACTGTCGGACCTTCCTAAGTTCTGTCGTTCGATTATAATAAACGTTTTATAATACGATCAAGATGCGTACATCGTTACACGAGATCATACTTTTTTTTATATGTCTTGCAGTAATATATACATGTTATGAGTAATCACTTGCGACGTCTTTTAAACCTTAAACCTTAGTTTATTTTATGTATATTATACTATTTTTTCGTCCATTCATATCTTACTCTCAATGTCTAAAGCGATAAGCCTCGCGCAAAGAAAATGCCATTATACAAACAATTTCGTGTTCGCCGGAAAGGCTGGCAAACGACTCGAAAGTATCAAATCAGTTTAATTAATAAATCTGTCATTTTTTATTATTTATTTAAAAATAAACCCTATTTTAATAACTAAAGGTATATTCTGAGTGCGATCTCCAGTATATGCGTTATTGTGGGAGTTAGAAGTCCCGTTTTATATCAAAACGTCCGTCAAAATATAATTTGTTATATTTTATAAACCAAAGTCTAACTTATCAAAGTCTCGAGTTCCGAATCCCACGTTCCGATTTCTGATTTAAATTACTCGTTATATACAGGCACTAAAGTCCATTTTTAGTCCAATTCTCGTCTCAAATATGTCCAATATCACTTATACTTTATTTCAGTTCGTTTTATATTAATATCATATTTTAACTAGACCGCGCAAGTTCTAATATTTTTCATCACATTATATATAAATCGATTAAATGAAACAATTTATATATTTGTGTTAAACAAACTCACTTTATTTCGGTGTCAACACACTCAAACGCACGCACCCCGGCTTTCGCAGCCAAACAACATGCCCCCCGGATGTTTAAACCAAACATAACAAACAGCCCTTTCCCGGCTGTTTCACAGCTGTCCGCAACTAACTCCGCACATGAACCGGACAGCCAAAGCACCCTTGTGGTGGTATTAAGCCAAACGCACCCTTGTTTTTAGTAAACTCAAATCCAAACGCACCCTAGGTGATGGCGGTGGCTGCCAAACACACCCGTGTGGTGATGGCAGCCAACCAAACACCCCTTTTGTTGTTTCCCTTATGCCAAACGCACCCTTGTGGTGCAACCTGTTGAACCAAACGCATCCCTTGGGTTGTTAACCCTTAACCCGACCCGACAACCCTTGCCCCGGCTGTCCCGAGCCAAACCAAACACCCCGGCTGTTTTTGACAGCCAAACCCAACAGCCCCTCGGCTGTTTTTTCCAAAACCCGACAAATAAAACACCACTCTTACTTTTATAACCAACTAGACCACAGATGTGACACGATACCAACCAACCCTTCGGGGTTGTCTTTTTACACGAAAACAAACCATGCCCGACCGGCTAGACCGGCCTGCACCGCAAAAACCAAAGACCCTCATCGGTGGTAACCACAACCCGAACGCACCCTACGTGGGTGACTGACCCGCGTACCATAACCAAACCCGCCCTTGGTTGTTATAACTATAACCCGAACCAAACAAACCCACACCCCGGCTGTCTACAGCCAAACCCACCCTCGCGAACCAAACCCACCCTAGGGGCTGACACACGCGTTGTTATACCCCGACGCGAAACCAAATAACAAACACTCCTAGCTGCTAAACCCAACCCGAACCAAAACGCACCCTACTTGGTTGTTTACAACACAACCCACACGCACCCTTCTTGGTGGCCGAGCAACCCAACGCACTCGGTGGGTTTGAGACCCAAACCGGACGCACCCTTGTTGTTTTAATACAAACCAAACGGACCCTTCTCGGGTTGATATCAAAAACCACACGCACCCACATGGTGCTGTGAAAGTGGCGGTGGTGAGGAGGTGAGAGAGATGGTGATGATGACGGTGGTGGTTTGGTGGGTTGAGTGGTGGTGGTAAATGGCGCGTAAGAGAGAGTGGTAGTGGGGATCGAGTAGATCGGCCCACGAGGAGCCTTTTTGGTCTTGCCGGAAAAATCCCGCCGGAAAAGTTTTCCGGCGGCGGCGGAGTGGTGGTGGCCGGAATCCGGCAACGGCGCCGGTGGTGGGGCGGTCGCCAGAGAAGATGAGTGGGAGAGAGGGAGTTTGAGTGTGTGTGTGTGTTATTTGTATATAAATGAAAAAAAAAAGAGGTAGAAATATATATATATAATTAGGATGTGACAAGTTGAAATAGTGTAGGGACCAAATGTGTAACATTTTCGTATACTTTTTCATCCAAGCGGTTCGGGACTAATTTGAGCGACTTAACGGACGATTCAAATCTCGAAACTTGCGCCATCGTTTTCCGAATCATTTTTCTGATAAAAATGAGTATTTACTTGATAATGTTTCATAAATATTTTATAATATTTAATAAAATATCTGTTATTCATTGTGTGAACCGGTTTCGTCTAGTCCGAAATAAAATTGGATTTCAACTCGAGTATTCGCGTTATCCGCAACGCTTTTAATTTAAAATGATAACTAATTTATTTAATATTTTTATTAAATAAAAAATGATAATTAAAAACAAATTTAATTGTTTTTGTGTGTCCACGTTGTATATTGTTCGAAAACACACCCCTTTTTGAGTTAAGTCCAATTCGACACCCCCCCCCTTGCTGTTTCCCACAACCCGACGCACCCTTGGGGTTTATACCACCAACTCGACGCACCCTTGTTGGCTGCGAAACCCAAACCAACGCACCCTAATCGCACCGAACAAACAAGCAAAAGTCAAAGATTGACATCGTCATACTAAATTCGAAAATTCTCGGATGTTACACTTTAGGGCGCCCCTAAGGTTTGGGTTTTGTTCAATTTGGTCCCTCGGTTTATTATTTAAAGTACTCGTTAAGTTAGTTATACAAGTAACGTAAATTAACGATTATTTAAATATTTATCGTGAAGTAAAACATACACTTCGTATACTAACGTGTGTGCCCCCAATAGACTCGCGTATTTCTAATGTATAAAATGCGAAATCAACTACCATATTCCAACAAGATTAAGTTTCTTTACATGATTAATAAATGAATCGTGTTTGGATAAATGTCATAATAACCCATCAACCCATGAACTGAAACTGATCAATCCAAACACGGCTAGATTGTCGCCCCTAATTATGATTCATATTCAACGTTTTCACCCGGTCAGAAGTGTAGAGACGCAAAATAACCCATGCCACGAACTCTACCAAACTTCATATGGGACCCTGTAGGAACCCGATTAACACTTCACTTCATAACCCGAACCACGAATCAAAAACAAGAAACTAGAAAAGAGATAAAGATTTAGATAGTGAGAGAGAAAAGATTTTAGAAAAAAAGATATTTTTGATTAATGAAAAACTAGATATTTTCTAAAAAGAAAATATCTATATATCTTGTTAGACTAAGAAATGTAACATAAAACTGAAATATAGACCTGATGAGAAATCTTCAACGTGAGAAATAATGCATTTTGTAACTTTGAAAATTTAGCTTTGATTCACATTTTCTATAAAAACTTATAGAGATGTAAAATTGTGAATCTTTTTCCAAATTTGGTAAAAGAACCTTTTGTTTCCTAATTTAATTAGGTATTTTAATTAAATCAGCTTAAAAGACACGTTTACATATATAAATTGTGAATCAAAATTTAAAATGGGTGGTGATATATACACGGATCAATTTACTTTGCACACAGAAATAATGTCAAATTACTGTAATACCCCTCAACATTATTGTACTGAAACAAAGCCAAAAAAACATCAACTTCTTATAAAACATTCATGAAGCACTAATTAAATAACTGATCTCAATTCTGATAATGACTGCCTTGACTGGTGCCTTAAAACGCCTACAAAACTCGCACCGGTGTCTATTTTCGATCAGAGTTAATGGGAACAAGATCAGGTTAATCTAAGGCTTGGTCGTCGATAATACGATTTTATAAGTGGCAGCATACTTTACCGGCTATAAGGAAAGCTCACTGTTTTCCTTGTTTGTCTTTCTACTTAGATCAAAAAACATGGTCCGGTAACCAACTAAAAATATGAATCGATTATCTGAATTGAAAACACAGAAGGTTTACAACACTTGGTTCACGTGCATTTTATAAAGGATTTCAGGGATGAGAGTTCATCTATACCGTCAGTCGAGATGTGTGCTAATGGAAGAAAGGTGGCCGAAGGTGAGATGGGCTCCAGTGAAAGTATACAAAAAGGTTATACGAATCTGGGAGGAAACATCGATCTTATGATAAGTAAAGTAATGTTGGGGGTATTATTGTCAATTCACATTAAATTTCTGTGAATGAAGTAAATGTGTCCGTGTAACTATCAATTCCCTTTTAAAATACGCATTTCTCATGTTAAGAAATGTCTCTTCTTACATGATCTTATAGTATGGTATAACTTCGAAAATGAGAGAATCCTGACGAGGTTTTGGTTTTGGTTTTTTTCCTTTTTAAGTTATATAGGTATTTGATTTGACATACACCAAATTAATCACAGCCAGAGCGAACATATCCTTTTGATCCTCAGAGTCGAGCGCATGTTAACTTCTGGGCTTAACCCCTAAATGTACACACTTAACGAGATTTGAAACATTGACCTCTTGTTTGAGAGTAAAGGACCTTACCATTAGGCAATCAAAATTAAGGAGGAAATTGCATGCCCAATTTTCAAGTTAATAAATAGCACTGATGGATAGTCCCTTATCTACATAGGGCATGTTTGGCATACAAGATTGTCAAGATATTATGCTTATTTTTTTGAAAAATCAGCTACTTAAAATATAAGCTTCGTTTGGTAGACAAAATGATGAGAGATTATAAAAAAAATAATCTTTCATAATCTCTTTAAATCAAATGCTACTTCATGCAGCTTATAAAAATAATCTCTTTTCATAATCTCCATCACCATCTTCATCTACAGCTCCATCTCCAGTTCCAGCAACAGTTACTTTCGCCAAACATACCCATAGTAGAACTTTTGAAATCCAAGTAATTGTTACTAATCAAGATTTCAAAGAAAGTTGGAAAATAAATAGATCACTATTTGTTTTCACTGGTTATGGAACACTTGCAATGTTGTCAAATCCAGTGGGAGCATCCCGATTATTTTTGAACAAGACATTCATGTGATGCTGTCGAATTCAGTGGGAGCTACAAGGTTCTTTATCTTGGTAGTAACCTAGATTATTTCTTGTTTATCTTGAGATAATGCATAATTTTCCAACTATAGACACTCATGGTTTTAAGGATAGTCGTGCACTATTTCTTATTAAACAAAGTGATTCTATATCTACTTGTAAAGCTAATATCTATGACACTATCATATTGTCTGTATAAACAAACGAATGTCGTGTGGTTTTACTATGTGTATGATGTTGTGCCATGCACAAGTGGGAGAAATCTTTATTGTGTGCAAGGTACAACACATGACAGTAACGATATGATTAAAGGTTCTCTTGACCGTAAGGTAAGAAACAATATGTCGAGATATGAATTAAAGACTACTTCAAGTAAAATGTTTATGTGTTTTTGGAATGTCCAAAATAATGAAGTAATCTTAATTGATAGACTACTTCAAGTAAAAGGTTTATGTGTTTTTGGAATGTCCAAAATAATAAAGTAATCTTGATTTAAAGACTACTTCAAGTAACAGGTTTATGTGCTCTTGGAATGTCCCAAATAATGAAGTAATCTTGTTTAACTTGAAATTACAATTGAAACTAAAAGTTAGCGTTCAAAATTACTTTAGTTATATATGTTTATGTTTATGGTAAAATAATAAACATTAAGTCCTTTAATTGTTAAAATACTTATAACATAAAGTAAGCGTTCTGGAATTACTTTGGTTAAATATATTTATGTTTAGGATAAGGATCCTCTCAT
>BQNB010087869.1:3098-27809 GCA_026074375.1 Tanacetum coccineum | reverse complement strand
CTCTCTCTAGAATTTCTCTCTCAAGTGTTTCTCTCTCTAGAAACTAGCCCGATCCAAGAATCGACCCCGTATTATGATATATGATATACCACAGTTCGTCTGCTATTTATAGCTGTAAGAAGATGGTTCTAGATCCAGGGACGCTCCTCCTTCATCTAATCATAACCCTTGGTTTCTAACTGCCTTCAATCCATCAATATGAACCATTGATTTGATCACCACGTCATATTATCCAATATAATAGCTCTGGATCGCCAAGCTGTCATTCCAATTTTGTCATTGCTTGTGTGAAAGGCATATAGAAGGGTTAATTTCACTTAAACGAGGGTAATTAGGGCAGGGTAATTTTAGGGAAGGAAGGTGAATAGTAACTGTTCTTCCCACTCTTATCTTTTCTTCTTTTCTTTGTTGTTGTTTGATCGAGAGTTATATAAGGTGTTGACTTGGGCTGTATTTGATAAAAAGGAAATTGGGCCATTTATACATTGGGCTTGTGAAAGTGTTATATAACACTTAACAGTTGTTAAGTGTTACTAACATATTCCTTTTGTAATGTAAAACTTTAACGACCGTTAGTTCTTTTGTCGGGTTTTGGGATTTTTGGAGTTTGCGGGCTCGTCTTGGATTTTTCTTGATAAATGCACACCTTGGCCTTGGCTTTTTACGCTCTTTTCCTTCTCGTGCCCGGTTTTATTCGTTTTTGCTTTGATTTTGTCCATTTCTTTAATATCCATACCTGCACATACACAAACACAAAAACAAGCATATATTTGCCATTTTTATTATGTTTTTGGTCTTTTGGGTTTGTTTTACAAGGCAAAAGGTATGTGTAAAATAGCACATACCAAATTCCCCATACTAAGGTATTGCCGTGTCCTCACGCAATGTAATAAATACATGCTTAAAACTAAAAATTCCAATCCTCCCAAACTAATCACCTTGAAAAGTAGCTAAGTGCTCATTTAAAGGGATTAAGGAATCAATAGTTATGAAACACCCCGTTTTTTTTCCATTTTCAACATTTATTTTTTATTTTTTATGCTTTTTCATTACTTTCCATACTTCAACACTTCTTATTATTGTGCTTTCATTATTCTTGATAATACTTAGGATCATGGAACAAAAATAAATTCATCGTCCCCAACTTTCACTTTTCCATACTAAGCTTAAAAACAAGATCATTGTCAAATACAAGTCATGTTACTAACACTACTCATAAATACTAATTGTGTACTTACTTTTCCTCCCGCAAATCCTAATTTTGTATCTTAAGATTTTATTATTATTATTGGTGACAAATAAATTATGACCTTATTAATAAAGTAAACCCGGTTTAGACTATTAATAGCTTGAAATCCTTTCCTAAAGAGACGATATGGTAATAATAAGGTCCACATTAAGGTTCTAATTTCGCATGATTTAGGGGTTATCCTTTTTATTTCATCTGAAACAACTCAACTACGAGTCCAGAGACGGAGGATTTATTTAGATAACCTCAGAGTCGAAATTTGGCTTTATTCTTCTTATTATTGCAACATTTTTAAACCTCGGTCCTTTAGAAGGCTGCAACATCGGTTGTGAGCCGGCAAGATTCAGCAAACATATTTCGACCTCGGTAATTTCCTCGACCTTTTAGAAGGCTACAACATCGGTTGTGAGCCGGCAAGATGCAGCAAACTTTTATCAGTCTCGGATTATTATAACTATGTGCCTTATTTTGAAGACTGCCACATCGGTTGTGAGCCGGCAAGAGGCAGTGAACTTTTATTAGACCACAGTTTTTATTATTATTCTTTCCTCCACCCTTTAAACGACTGTCACATCGGTATGCGAGCCGACCATGGTGCAGGAGTCTATTTCCCCACAACACTGACAAAACCTCGATATGTACCTTACTTTCACCAGAAGGAATCTCTATGAAGTGATCTAAACTAAGAATCACAAAAAACAAAGAAACTTTATTTATTCAACAATTATAACATTTATTAAGCTGACGGGAGCAAAAAGCTACAATTAACCTTTATGAGCTTTAAAGAAATCCAACTATTCTATGTTTAATATCATGACTTATAATCAACACTATCATTTCTCGTTCTTCACAATTTAAAATCTCTAAGAAAGAGACTCGCGAATGCTTAGCCTAGCGAATTAAGATCGGCACTTTAACAAGTCACATAGACTGGCAACAATCTCAACTCTAATAAATCAAGTTCGGCATAATGGATAAGCCTACATAAGACTAGCAACAAACTCGATTTAAATATGTTAAGGAAAAAGCTAAGGTATAAAACCGGTTGGATCAAAATTTATTTCTCGTTCTCACCTTTATTTGTGTCACAACACTTATTTCATCACTTTATTCCAACATTTATCACTTTTTTCACTTTATCATGCACAAAAAAAATTAATTTTGGCTATTTTCACATAAATCACATATTTTTGTTAGAAAAACAAGTTACGTGAGAACAACAGCCACATGTATAATCAAATCGATAGATCCCCCCCCCCCCCCCATACTAATTTCAATGCATAATCTTGATATAAAGAGGGTCTCTACGTAAATCTAAAGCCGTTTATTAATTATGCTAAAGATAAACGTTAGTCGATAAGATTTTAGGATATCGGATTCCCTAAATGAAGCTGAGGATATGAAGCTCGAATGTATGAATGGACAAAACCATGAACACGAGAGTCTTCAAAATTCGGGCAATCCTGGACAATAAAAATCACAAAACACGAAACACGAGAAAAGAAAGAGGCAAGCCCCCTTACATCAAATGTTAGAAAATAGATAAGAAGATAGAAATGCTTGTTTTTGTTATCCGAGTCACGAGCTTGACTCGACCTCGAATTAAGTTGTCCATGGGGAAGCAAAATGGAAAAGAAATATCTCATTCGGGCTTTCATTAATGTTCATTAAAGCACATGAAAGTTCCATCCCGATAAGATGCCACCGGCTCTAAGTGGAGATGCCGGGATCAAAAATGGTATCTTCATTCCCGGTGGAGAGAAGTAAAGGAGAATCCTCAGGGTAGGTGCGATACGGGAGAAAAGTCTGAAGGACAAATGCGAAGGAATCACCATCTTCAATATTTTGAGAAACATCAATCTCACCTCCCCCCGGGTCAAAACATTCGTCTTCATTAAGCTCATCAAAATTGTTTATCACGGGTGCATCAGGCTCAATGTCAAAGGTAAAACGCTCATACTCGGGAATAGGATCATCGTTAAGTAAATTGTCAAGAAAAATGATATCCCCCTCCGAGTCTAAATCACTCTCAATACCCGGAGGTATCGAGTCTTCTGGAACAAGAAATGTATCAACATCCTCTATAACGGGAATAGGAGAATATGTAACACCCCCAAAATGGCTCGCAGCGGAATAAGGGTCCGGGGCATGTCACATCTTAGATCAATAACACAAGATATATATAGAACGACTATTAAAAGTCGTTTAAAACTGATACATTGGATTTAACAAACATTTGTTACAAAAAGCCCGAAGCTTAACTTCTTCATTGTCCATATTACAAAGATACTAGTTCATAATACATGATTCCCAAAATATAATGCAACCATATCTTTAAGCATGTCATCCCAAAATACAAAATCACCAATGTATCGCTTGCACCTTGTGCTTACTGACCTCCTGAAAAACATTGCTTTAAAACGTCAACAATAATGTTGGTGAATTCATAGGTTTGATAAATCGTATAAAGTTGGACCACAAGATTTCCCAAGTGTATGATAATGCAACAGATGCAGAAATCATATAAATGTAATTACGTTGCTCTAAGCTCATGACACTGAAGCTCGACATAAATATATGGCAATATATAATTGCCCACATTGCCCGTATTGATGTTCTAACCCGCAACATCCCTAATCCGACATGGTATACGTTCGTTTGCCTAGTGATAGCTAATCACCCGAACGGGGTTGTCAAACCCAATAGATCTATTCATAACACTCGCGCTCACAGTCCAGTAATTGACAGTTCATGATAATGGGCTCAGATTGGGTTATCGCTACTTAGGCAACACGTAATCATAATATAAAAGTATCCACTTGTGTCCAGTTATAAAACAATGCATGTTTTCCACCCCAAAACTTATAAAACAAAACCATGTAAAATGTGGGGCTATGAACTCACCTTGAGTTACTGATAATCCAAATATCACAGATAGCGCGTCACGTAAATGATCGAATGCAACCTAAATTAACATAGGTCGTATAAGCACTAATCGCTTTGATTAACTAACATCATATACAAGTCTATGTTAGTTACATCATACTATCGTTCGGGCTATCATAATTTAAGAGGTCATGTAGTGACGTATGAGGAGCTAGGACACTTTAAATCGTAAATCCAACAACTCGTCGATACGCCACCCCGAAGAGGCCTCATTATGAAACTCCCTAGTAATATAGTACTTTGATAACCACATATAATTCTATATAGCTTCATCACCGTCTATTTGTAATTTAGAAATCGTTGTTATAAAGTGAAAACGTTTATAATTATCGTTTTAGTAAAACTAGCATAACTTTCCCGTTTTAAACCCGTTTCTCGCGTTTCTTATGTACACGTCTTCGTATTGGGATGATATATAAAAATATTACATTTTTATATTTTATAACCTTCTGATGAATAGTACTTTTACTGTTCATGACGTTTTATAAATTTACTTTTATAAATTTAATTGTCGTAATACCCGTAAATGCAATAACTTGTTCGTTTTAATCCCGATTTTAGCGATTCCTTCGACCACGTCTTTGTTATCAAAATTATCACATTTTTAATAAGTGGGGTCTGCTGATGAACAGTAATTTTTACTGTTCATAGTTTATAAAATTACTTTTATAAACTCGAATTATCGTAAACGTCGTATTTTATTCGTTTTAGCTCCGTTTTTAGTAATTCTTTCGAGCACGTTCTCGTAATTGAAATTTCTATTTATTTATGAAGTTTACAAAAATTAATGTTTCTGTCATGAACAGTAACTTTTTATAAAAATATTTAGTTAAGAATAAAACTTTATTTGTTAAAAATATCAAACTTTCTGTTTTATATAATTTTTATAAAAGTTATTTTATAAACCCGTTTAATTACATAACTCGTAATTAGCGTTTCTTTTTTGTTATTAATCCGTTTTTCGAGTTTCTTATATTTTTGGAATCATCATGAGGTGTACTATCTTTATAGTTCTTAATATGGCTGTCATAGGACACGAACCAAAACAGCCCCTAAATGTCTTTTTGAGTTTATTTGTATAACTTTGTTTTTATAACTTACTTTCTATACTTTCCAACTTAATAATTACCACAAGCCTTTTATAATTACATATGCCATATGTCTTATATATATTAAAGTCCATTAGTTCATATCTTGTCCAAATATCCAAGTTAACAAGTTCCATAATGATACTTTTAATCACAACTTTCTTAAGAAATCCTTAAAACCCTAATTTGTACATATACATGTTTACACTTAACCAACAAGTTACAACACTTATAACCCCATTATATCATGATATTATCAACCTAATATCATATGAAAAAGTGTACAAAAGCATAATCACAAGTAAAAATCCTTTTTACATATTTAAAAGTCCTAAATGGTGATTTTACTATATAGAACATCATATACATATAAAATCATGAAAATGAAAAGATAAAGGTTTTAGGTAACCTTAGTGATGAATGATGACAATGAAAAATATGTGCTAAACCCTTGTTTAGACTTTAAACCCAAGCTTGCACACTTGAAAACCCTAGTTTTCTTAGAAAACCCTAATCTTGCAAAACTTTCTTCAATACTTGTAAATGGTTAACCAAGGCTTGGAAACATCTTAGTATATCTTAGGAATGATGTGTGTATGTGTGTATGCTCTTAGAAAATCAAGGTATGGATTGTATAAAAAGGGGTGTTGATGCCGTGGCTTATTGAGAGCAAAAAGGGAGAATGGTTTTGATTTTTGGTAAAGTGTTGAAGTGTTATCTATGTGTATACTTGCAAGTATTCTTTCTATATTTATAAGCTAGTCAAGTGGTGATAGGAAAGTCTTGGGACAAAAATGAGGAAATCAAGGAAGACCTTATGGTCATGGTATGGGCTTTGATTGAAATTGTCATAAGGTTTAATGAGATGTGTTGTACAATTTACTAGTTGCAAGATTTTCTTGATATTTCTTGTATGATTATCACCAAATCCGGCCAAAAATTGATATATATGATATATTTTTATGATTTTTGAGTATTGGGTATAAATGTGAGTATTTGTTAAAGCGTAGAAAAGTTTTGGTGGTTCCAGGTATGTCTAAACGTATTTTATCGCGAAACGTAACAAATTTACGTAACCAATAAAAATAAAATGAACAAAGGTAATAATTATTCTCAAAATAATTACTTAACATTTGCTTGATGTAAACATTTAATTGTTTGATGCCCGTTTACATTGAACGATAATTTTTAGCTTACGCGATTTTACTTAATACATGAAATTAAAAGTAAACGCGTACAACACCAAAAATAATTAGTAGATTTATTGACGTCGTCAATGACTTGAAAACACGGGGTGTTATAGACTTCCCCCGTTAAACGAGCCTTGTCCTCAAGGCTTACGATGCAGCACTTGACGACGGTGCGGTCTTGGTGAAAAGATGCGGGTATTTCTTCTTGAATTGGTCTTCACGTTCCCACGTGAACTCAGGACCTCTCTTGGAGTTCCATCTTACTTTGACAATTGGAACACGGCTATGCCTCAACTGTTTGACCTCTCGATCCATGATCTCGACCGGTTCCTCGACAAACTGAAGCTTGTCATCAACGTGTAGTCCATCCAATGGCACAGTTAGCGGATCATCGGAATAACACCTCTTCAAATTGGATACATGAAAAGTGTTGTGAACCCTGCTCAGCTCTTGCGGAAGCTCAAGCTTGTATGCAACGGCTCCAACTTTTTCTAACACCTTGAAAGGTCTGACATATCTGGGGTTTAACTTCCCCCGTTTGCCAAAACGTACGACCCCTTTCCAAGGCGAAACCTTCAGCATAACTTTATCCCCAACTTGAAAATCCATCGGCTTACGCTTCTTATCGGCATAACTCTTTTGTCGATCGCGAGCGGTTTGCATTCTCTGCTTTATCTGAATAATCTTCTCGGTCGTCTCTCGAACTAAATCTGGACCGGTAAGTTGCACTTGCCCAACCTCGGCCCAACAAACAGGTGAACGACACTTTCGACCGTAAAGCGCTTCAAAAGGTGCAGCCTTTATGCTAGCGTGATAACTGTTGTTGTACGAGAACTCAACTAAGGACAAATGGTCTTGGTAAGCAAATCGGTTAAATTGGTCATTTGATTTTGCATGTTTTGGGTTTGGTTTTTCATATTTCTCATAACCGCATTAAGTAGCCTTGATGTATTTTTTGAAAAATCATCACTTCGACATAACACCTTGTGTATTCGAGCCCGGAGCTTGGTAAAGTGGAGCTAGGGAACCGTGGGTTGATTAATCGGGGGAAGTCGAAAATTTGGCCTTGGTGTAATTATTTCCCCGTTTTGGTTGTAACAGTTTTGTTATTTCCTTGGTTGTTGAACGTGCTGATAAACTGGAGTCGAATTGATTAGCAAATCGGGCTCGGTAAACTGGTATTTTCCTTGGTTTAAATACTAGCGAGAGCCGCTTGATAGACGTACTCGTGAAAATTGTCCCAACATAAATGTTGCCATCAGTGCGGGAAAATTTCGGTAAGAAAGAGCACTCACCACAAGTAACACAACTTTTCTGACCGCTTTTACGGGAAAGGGAGCTTTGGGTTGGTTTTTTCTTATCGAGAAGTAAAGCTTTTCACCATGTCTTTAAGTTCGGTAGCACATCGGAGAAATAACGAAAAGGGGATTATGGGTGTGTTTATCTGGGTTATAACTGGTGGTGGAAGAGCCGAAATCACTTTGGCAACAACTCCGGTTTAGTTACGAGAATTACGAACATTCAACTTTGGATTTGCTCTGATGAAACTTGTGGGCACTCCGATGCATTTTATCCAACACATTTACCACCCGGACGCCTCGAATTGAACGAATCTTGATCATTAGAGTTCAAAGCAATTATAGAAAGTAACGAGTTGATGTAACTCTGAAAAATTCATGATGTGGGCATTAGCCCGAAAGAAGAATCATAGGGAAACTGGTGAGGTCCGGATTCTCGTGGGGAGGAAAATGTTCATAGAACGATCGTGTTGTAGAGATCTCTGTGATATCATTTGCGGACAGACTAGTTTGTTGTTGGAAGGTGGAGTACGAAATTTGTTGATGAATTTCGAAACAAAGATCATCCCATGTAGAGAATCCGAAACGGCAAGGGTTTCTTTTCAAGGCCCAAATCGCGGAGTCCGGCGGGGTGGCGCAGGGGTAACCCTGCGAGGGAAAAATGGTGGGGAAGACTGCAGAGAGCAGAGCACTCGACTGATAGACCGACGTGGAGAGCACACAGAGACTGAGTATCATAGAATGCAACTTATCTCTCTACTCTACTCGATATTGGCGGACATGTGAGTACTGGATCGTCTTGGACATGAAGATACATCGGATCGTAGACGGCGAGATAGGACGTCTACATTTGCGCACGTCGCCTAGCCACACTTATTCTCTCTCGACTACTAGTTCATATGCGAACGAGGGTAAGCATTCCTGAGCGCACATGGTCGCAAATGGGGCTCGTACTAGGGTCTCGACATTGTACAGACGACGTTACTTGATATTTTAACTGTCGTAGGGGGCACGCGTCAGGTAAAACTCATATCGGAAGTACTATCACACTGGAACCCACACTCTGAGTCAGGTATTTCTCACATGGAGACACACTTGTACACCAGAAATTCATCCACAATTTGCCCTCCGGCCATTTAATAATAATTTGACGCGAGTTACTCAACATTTGCTCGTGTACCATATCAATCAGACAGTAGGTACTGCCATGAAAAGCATACTATCTAGGCAAGGACACCACAAATCGAGAGTGAACATGAATGGCTGGTAGGCTTTACGTACTACACATCTAGGGTAGTACATATCTGTTGGGTGAAGTCTTATTTTGCAAGGTGACGTTTCGAGCGTGCTGAATAGACATGAGAGCTGGTATAGTGTGTGGCATATTCGGTTTGATGACAAATTGGATGCTTATAAAGAGAGATTGTGCTCGAAATTTAAAAAAGAAAAGTTATTAAATAATGTGTTTCCTATTTTTTATTTATTTTGGTGGTTTTTGCAACAACGTAATCACATTATATTTTATTAACGACAATGAGATAAGACACTTAAACCTAATAATCAACCGCTTCTTGTAACTCTTCAAAGAGTAAAAACACACAAAACGGAGGATAAGAAGCGCACAGCTATAAAAACCTTTCTCATTAGGCGTAGTTTTTCCTAGGAACAACCCGCCTTAACACCTCTAAGTTTGTTTATCTTTAAAGGAGCCATACCTCGCGAAAGACACAAAGGTAATTTTTTATTCTTTGTTTGGAACGTATAAAAGATAATACTTCAGTTGAAAGTATTATTTTGATGGTGTTCTTTTACCAACTTGTAATTTTTATTTCTTTTTATGGACAATGTTTGTTGGAAACACGAAAAGTGTCGGTCACTTCCAAAGTTGTAACAAGTCTTAGCTCGTAGTTAGTAATAAGAAATAAGATAGTAATCTAGTCCGCCCAATGCCCATGTGGGCCCATACTCCAGCCCAGGGCCGCCATAAGTAGTATTTATACAAACCCTCTCCATACTGGAGAGGTGGTTGTTTTCATTTGTTAGTTGTTCACTTTGTTATCCATTCCATATTTCCATAATACACATTCATCCATTCCATCCAAGTTTCTCTAACAATCCAACCCACATCTCACTTCTTGTTCTTGGTTGATTCATAAGATTATTTGTATTCTACAATTGGTATCAAGAGCCATGGAGTGGTGTGTTTAGATTTTTGTGTTTGATTAGTGTTCAAAACCTTTACAAAGATCAAATAGGTAAAAATCTTTTGGCTTAAAACCATTAAGTTTCATTTTTTATTGTTTCCTATAGGGTTAGTAATACTAGTTGTACAAGAAATTTTTTGCTAAAAATCGTTAAAAATCGTGTTTTTTTTAGTTTTGAAAAGTTGTGCCTGAATGTCAGAAGTGTCTCGAACTTGAGACTGAGCTTGTCAAGAAAAAGGATTTTGTTGATTAAAGAAACTTATATAAACTTTTGCAAGTGCTTTACAAATCTTGTAAAACATTGCATCACTATGGAAGCTGATTCTCACTTTAAATCAAGAAAATTCCAACAAGAAAACAGAGTTTTAATCAAAATGCCTCCAAGTTTTTCTCAGTGTTCGAATTAAGTGAATTGAAAGCTCAGTCTAAAGCGAAAGACACTGTCATATTAATTTTTGAAAGAGAAAACCAAGTCAATAAAGGAATGGGGAGGATAGTTCAGTCAAACTGACATGTAACTGAAATAGAGGACAGCTTAACATGAAATTGGAACATAGATGACAAAACTTGTTACTGGAATGATCATTTGAAACAGACTTATAAGCAACTTTATGACTCGATTAGCCAAACGTGTTCGAAAAAAAAAAAAAAATCAAAGAACAATGTGATCGTTAATCAAAACAAGTCAATATAAAGTCTGCGGAGATTTCTGATTTAAATGCAAACGTCATGGAAGAAAAAAAAACAAGGTTGGTCAAAGCAGCCCTTAACAATGATTTAAGGAAACTTAAAGAAAAGCGTTAGATAACAAGGAGTCTGTACCCACTCTTTGACCCAAATATGATACGGATAACGAAAAAAGAACCAATCACACATCCAATTGTTGAACAAAAAGGACGGCTCACTCGTCGTAAATTAAGCCATACACAGGAAAAGCTTTGGGTCCTTAGGGATATATTCGAACATGTAAAAGCAAAATTATCCTCACGATCCACGTTAAGTCTGCCGTTAGACACCAAAGTTATTCATGATTTGCTTTCACAACATAATTAGATCATGCCCTAGCATCACAATTGTGGTCCTCAAAAAACGAGGCCATAACCGAGGAAAAGACAACAATTAGGTTTGCCGAAAAACTCACCTCTATCAGAAAACACAAAACCACCTCGACTTCAACATATGCTAACATGCGTGTGTGCATTCTACAGAGTAAGACATGCTACTTTGTGCTAGCGGATCACAGCCTTCTAGGCAATACCAAGAATGATAGGACTCCGCAACACCAAGTAGTAATTTTGAAAATAACATTAGAAGCTCACCAATAGGAATGTTTAAAACTAGTTTTGAATAAAAATATGGTGCTGTTAATGTTAAGGGATCTGCGGTGTGCAGACTCTCAAAACAAGATAATTCTGATATCTATCCTGTGTAGCAAGTAATGATGCATGTCATCTATAACTTGTTGTTTCTAATGCTGTGAATGTTGTGAAGTCTCGTGCTAAATCTAAAAAGCCATAACATCTAAGAAAGAGAGTTGGAAACCACCAGTAAAGTGTTCACTCAGATAGATATATGAGACCTACCGTCGACGCTTTACTATAGTAGAAATGCGTGCCCTTTAACTAGGATTACCACACTAATGAGTGCCCTTCTAGTAGCCAATAGTTATTTCTAGACCGGAATCACCCAAACCTGTGGTGAAATTGGTATACTCACGGAAATCCTAGAATAATACAAATGCGAGTCAGTTAGCAAAACTAAGGTTTTAAAACCAAGTCTGCTAACAAACAGAACCCAGTAAATCCTTGGATCCCCAAAAACCAATTTCCATCTACATTCTCTGAATGAATGCAGGTCGTCCAAATCGTCCTCTGGGTACTTGATCCGGTTCTCCGAAGCACATGAACGGAGAACGCTCTCACTCACCATTTCGTCAGTAAATTTTGTACAGTTAAATTCGGAAACACCAAGTTGCAAAGATAATGGTTTTAGAGACTATCAGATTGAACTGTTACTTATCTCAGGGTTTATTACGTGAAGGACTTGGGCAAATCTATTTTCCTGATGGGACAAATCTGTGATTCAATCTTGAAGTGCTTTTCGTCAACACCCTGCTTCATTCGCAATCTAGAAGGTGTTGACTTACAGACGGGATCTCGAGGGAGATAACCTTTTATAACTCTCGCTCTAGGGAATATGATGCAATCCCTCTCCCAGTTGTCTATGTCAAAGGCGTCTAAAACCAAGTCTTGGTTCTGCATCGTGTCTTTCTCATTTGAACTTCTGGTTCTATAAAATCATTGGCAAGACATGGACTGACAGGTCCTCTCCTAAAGCACAAGTTTGAAATGCTCACTTAGAATCCGCATGTGCATTAGGCAAAAGTTCTAAGAAACCCACAAAAACCAAATCTGAAGAACACCAATCAGGAAAACCTAACCTATTGCATATGATCTGTTGTGGGCCAATGTGTGGTCGCTCGTGTCAGTGGAAAGAATACAATCTCGTTATTGTTGATGACTACTCTCGCTTTACTGGGTAAATGCCTGCGATCAAAGATGAAGCTCCATTTTATAATCAATTTTTTGAAGATGATTCAGGTACGACTTAAGGAAACCGTCCCGACGCATCAAACAATAATGGAACTGAGTTTTGTTAATCCAGACATTGCGTGAATATTAATAGAAGTTGGCATCTCTCATGAACACAGTTGCACCTCTCCATAGCAAAACGGCGTTGTTGAAAGACGAAATCGTAACGCGTAATTTAAGCAGCCGCAAAAGATAATTTAATGACCAAAGCTCCTTTATTTCCTATGCAGAAGCGGTTGCCACAGCCAGTTAACCCAAAATCGTTCCATGATACGTCGTCGTCACGGCAAAACACCATATGAGCTTTTGCACAACAAACCCCCCGATCTATCTTATCTACATGTGTTTGGTGCACTTTGCTACCCAACGAATGATAGTGAGAATTTGGGCAAGTTACAACCAAAGGCTGATATTGGTATTTCATTGAATGCCACTCCACCCCCCACAAAGAAACTTTCCCGGATTTACACCGACGTACAAGACATTATTGAAACCATTCACGTTGATTTTGATGAGCTGACCGCGATGGCTTCTGAACACAGCAGTTCAGGACCCGCGCTTCATGAAATGACTCCTGTATCACTCAGTTCAGGACTCGTGCCAAACACTTCTCCTTCAATACCATTTGTACCACCAACGAGATCTGACTGGGATTTGCTGTTTCAACCAATGTTTGATGAGTCACCTAATGTTGATGTACATGCACCAGAAGTCATTGCTCCTATTCCAGACGCAGTTGCACCGGAACATGCTGTATCACTGGTTCACCTTCCTCCAATTACAGTTGGATCAAGATGCACCATCACCTAAGTAACTCGCATACAACACCAGAAACTCCAACACCCATTTTTCTCATGATGTTTAAGAAGATAATCATATATTGAAGTTGCACACATGGGTAAAAGATCCCCGTACTTCGGCATTCCAATTCCAGAAGTTTCTTCTGATCAATCTTCATCAGACATTATTCATAAAATTGTGCATCCCGATCACCAAGTTTCTGAACACACTAGCAAATGGACAAAGGATCACCCACTTGAGAATATAATCGGTGCTCTTGACAGACCAGTTTCCACACGACTCCAACTTCATGAACAAGCCCTATTCTGTTACTATGATGCCTTCCTAACTTCAGTTGAACCCAAGAACTACAAAGAAGCATTAACCCAAGCATGTTGGATTGAAGCTATGCAAGAGGACTCCCATTAATTTTTGAACGTCTAGGGTTTGGAAATTGTTCCTCTCCTGACAAAGCATTGTCATCTCTCTTAATGGATCTATAAGGTGAAACTTTGAATTAATGATGTATTCGAGAATAAGGCTCGTTTGGTTTGCTCGTGTGTTATCGTCAAAAGAGGTATTGATTCGAAGAGTCCAGTCGCTCCGGTTGCAAGATTAGAGGCTATTCGAATTTTTCCTGGCTTTGCTGCTCGACATTTTATGTTAGCAACCTTACGGATTTGTGATCCATACAAACCTAACCACGTGTACAAGCTTAAGAAAGCTCCTTATGGTGAAACAAGCTCCACGCCGTGGTATGATATGTTGTCTCATTCCTGATATCCAATGACTATCTCCAAAGGCGCTGTGGATCAACTTGTTCAACCGTAGAGAAGGCAACGACCTAATTCTGTACAAATCTGATGTCGATGATTATTATCTTTGCCTGCCTACTACAAACCTGAACTGAGTGATCTATTTGAAACATAATGTGTTTCAAAATTCAAGATGTCCGATGAGGAAAAATCTCATTTTTCTTAGGACTACAGATATTTTCTCAAAGTCCCCAAGGCATCTTCATAAACCAATCTAAATATGCTCTTGAACACTTAAAAAATATGGCTAAAATCTTGTGACCCAGTGGAAACTCCCATAGGTGGAAGAAATCCAAACAGGATGAGGAGAAAGAAGGGAGAAAGCTGAGATCCATCACACTATTCGTGTATGATTGGGCACCCTCCTTAATCTTACAACCAGTAAACCTGACCTACATTGCTATATGCATGTTCCCGTTAATCAGGCTCGAGCCTAACCGAAAAGCACCTAAATGCAGTAAAAGGATCTTTCGGTATCTAAAAGAACGTTCATCGGGTCTTGTAATCCGAAGGATTCTTCAATTGCACTAACAGCATTTGCAGATGTGGATCATGCTGGTTTGCCAAGATACAACGCCGTAGTTACATCTGGCATTGTACAAACTTTTAGGTGATAACTTGTAAGCTGGTCGTCGAAAAGGCAGAAAAGCGCTGCGATATCAATACGGAAGCTGAATAATATTGCTTGCTGTTGTGTGCTCAAAGTCCTTGATGATATCACAACTTACGACTAAGGCATTGGATTCAATAAAAATTCCAATGTACTGTGATACCAAAAGCGCTATCGCCTTATGCAACACAATGTTCAACCATTCCCGATCCAAGTAAAATAGACATCCGTTCATTCATCCAGGAGCCATGTTGATAAAGGGTGGGGGGGGGGGGGGGGTGGGGGTGGGGGGGGGGGGGGGGGGGGGGTGGGGGGGGGGGGGGGAAATGGGGTGGATCGAACTTTACTTTGTCAATACGGACTATCAACTGCGGACATCATCACAAAGCTCTTGGCCGAGAAAGAATTGAAATTTCTTAGCAACAAGTTGGGAAAAGCCGAAGTTTTACGCCGGAATTACTCTGAAACGAGAAAATTGGCATATGAAAGTTGATGAATAGTGGGGTACCTATTCAAATATCCGTATCATAAGTAATTTATATAAACCTCAGAAAACACAAAAAAGAATTTATTTTTATATTTGAAAAAATCAGAAAACCAAAAAGATGTTTCTTTATATAAATTTTTCCAAAACAAAATACAGAAAAATAATAAATAAGAAAAAGACACAAGAAGTTATAAATGGCATGTCTTCTGCAACGATAACATTTACGGTACCTTAGAAATGTCCATTTAACAAGATACAAAGCATTAAATGAAGTTCGAGCAGAAGTTTCAAATGTTTTCAAAACATGCCATATGGCTTGCTATTATTTCAGATAGCAACCCGGTCTTCATCTCAAAGGCAAGTATTTCAAAAAGAAAACTTGACCTCTCAACGGGAATTTATTCTCGGGCATGGTCTACTTTATGACCATGCAAAGGCTTGTGATTACTTTGTATCACAACCCATGCTTCATACTTATCCATAAGTGTACGTTTCAGTGCATCTATGTGTATAAATAAGAAAAATCTTATTTACCATGGTGTTTGTTGTCTTTCAAAATTAAAATCATTCCATCATCTAAAAATATTTTTCATGTAACATTTGACTTCTTAAACAACGACTACAACTCTTTAAATAGAAAACGAGTCATTGTTTGAGGGGGAGAGAATGTCAAATATCTTCGTCTTGATAAAATAAGCTTTTAAAGGGAAAAGTTTTTTAAACAATAACGTAATATCTCTTGATAGAAAGTTAATTAAGTTTAGCTTGCTTGTGCCTTATGTGTTACTTGTTTATGCCTTTAGGGTGTAGTTTGCTAATTTAAGTCTATAGGTGTGCGAGTATAAAACTTTAGGGACCAAAAGTGCTAATAGTTTAACTTGATTTCACCTTATGAAACTTAAATGCAACACTTATATGTCATCTAAACAAGAGGGACCATATGTGTTAAAGTCGAAATGATGGTAAATGACATCCTACCCCCACCCCGTTTAGTTTCACTGTTCCCCACATACACAAACACACTCAAACACACACACGCACACTCTCCCGATCGCATCACCTCAAACAAGCATAGTCACTCATTTTCATCTCTAAGGTATAACTTAAATCTTGATCTTCTTCGCCTAATCAACTCGAATCCCAAAGGAATTGATCGTTTTCTCCCCTCTTGATCGCAGTTGCCCTAATTTTAAAATTAGGGTTCTTAAAATCAAAAGGTGGTTAAAACTTTAAATTGATTGAGGGCTTTTGTAGTGTTAGGTGTAATATATGTATAGGTTAATCAAGTTTTATCATTCGTTGTGATTTGAACATGTTTTTGACTGCTTTGTGCTCGAAAATATAGAAATATGCAAAATGATGTATAAATGTTATGTATTTTGTGTGGGATTGTTGTAGTAGTGTTAAGGTTCTCTTGAGTATTGCTCGTTAAATGCTAAAACCTCATCAATCATACTCAAAACGAAATATGTGTTACGTGAATCGAACGAGCCTGAAAACATATGGACCGATCGAGTGATTTGTAATATGAACCGATCGAGTGATATAAAGTGTGGACCGAACGAGTGAAGTGTAGAGGGAACCGATTGAGTGATTTGTAATACGGACCGAACGAGTAATTTGTAGCATGAACCGAACGAGTAAATAACCATGAGGATCGAACAAGTGAATGACTATGAGGACCGAACGAGTGAATCATAGTGAGGACCGAACAAGTGAATCCTAGTGAGGACCGAACGAGTGGATCCAGTATGGATTGAACGAGTGATTCAATGAATGGACCGAACAAGTGAATCATAGTGAGGACTGAACGAGTGAATCCTAGTGAGGACCGAACGAGTGGATCCAGTATGGATCGAACGAGTGATTCAATGAATGGACCGAACAAGTGAATCATAGTGAGGAATGAACGAGTGAATCCTAGTGAGGACCGAACGAGTGGATCCAGTATGGATCGAATAAGAGAATCATTGAATGGACCGAACGAGTGAATCCTAGTGAGGACTGAACGAGTGAATCATTGAATGGACCAATCGAGTGGAAAATGAATGAAAACAGATCTTGTAATTCCACCATACTCTTAGTAAAATAGACTGATAAAAAGCTGATAAAACTAAGGATTAACTATAAACGACTGAATTGTTAGGAAAGGTGCCTTTTGTCTTACACGAGCTAAGTGTCTATCTAAGTAGATTGAACTTCAAAAGTTCTAAAAAGTCATAAAGGGTCTCATAATGAATGATTATGTTTCTCTTATAACTGCACTCACTCATTCTTAAACAGACTCATGGCACCTCGATAGCAGATCAGATGTGCTCTGACGACGCATTGTGGCTCCTGCGACCGACTCAAGATTGGAAAATGCAATCTTCGCTTGAGTTCAGATATCACATCCAAGGAAGCAACCCTTCAAGTGGTTTATGATGTGCTAAAGCTCACTCCGTTCTACAAGGCTTTCCAAGTTACTGCTGATGCTCCAGAGATCTATATGCAGGAATTCTGGGCTTCTGCTTATGTTCACAATCGATCTGGTACGATCAAGATGAATAACAAGAAAGCACATCAGCGGTCTGAGCAATTCAGGGACATTCTTCAAATTTGCCCTAAAGTCGGTAATAAGAAGTTTGTAGACCCACCTCTTGAGTCAGAGATCATCATCTTTCTAGCTAGCCTTGGACACACTGGAGATATAAGGAAGCTCTCTGACCTGAAATAGACAATAAACTGCATCAACAAGGAGATCATTGCTTCTAGTTATCAAAAACAAATGTCTCTGCGGAACTCCAACATATGACAAGTCTTCGTCTCTCTCAGCTCAAATCATGTGGGGTATGGAACATACCAGAAGAACGTTGAACTATGCATACTTCTGTGGGGAAGACCTTCAATATTCAAGATTGAGACCAAAAGCTCGAAGAAGGGCATGCGATGTACTATCCTCGTTCACCAAGTTAGTCGTCAACAAATGTGATAGGAAAAGGATCCTTCAATCCCTAAAGAAACAAGGTCAATGGCACTAGGCCAGAGATGACCCAATGTTTCTACAATCAATGTTTATATCAAGGAATGAAGCCACTCAGTTGTACGGGGCCTATCTTCGCAGTGCATTAACCAACAGGACCATACTGCAGACTTAGATAACCACCAAGAGAAGTATTACGCTATGGCTTCAGGAACAATTCCTCAAAGACAAAAGGAAGCAAGAAGAAAGCTAATACAGATGCAATCCCTAAACGGAAGCCTTCCACTGCCCCCAAGAAACAGAAGTCAGGAACAGGAAAACAAAAGACTTCAGAGCTGGAGAATATATCTGAGGCAGACTTGACAGAGGCTGAACAACTTAAAATAGTCATCAAAAGAAGCCGTCAAGAAACTCATAGCTCTCATGCTAGTGGTTCTGGAGCAGATGAAGGAACTGGTGTTACACCAGGGGTTCCTGATGCTCCCTGCAATGATTCAATGATAGATATAACTTGGAAAGTCAAGCGACGATGATTCAAAGATGATGCACCAGATAAGATGATGATGATGCAGAGAAACATGAACTTCATGAGACTACCCAGGAAGAAGAAGATGATGATGAACATGATGATGATGAGAATGATCAAGAAGATGATGATGCTAGTGACGATGATAAGAAAGCTGAAGATGATGATGATGAAGAAATGACTGAATCAGATAATGATGGTGATGATTTTGTACATCCTAAGCTCACGACTCTTGAAATGAAATTTATACATCAAAGGATCTGTATGAAGATGAATCTATATTTCATCATCAGATGAGATGATAGTGACAATGACGTTTGAAGAGCGAAGGTACAAGTTGCGAAGTCGGTTGAAATGCTACAATGCAAAGGATCAAGAAATGATGACAGTCAAAGATGCCAATACCGATCTTGATGAAGAGATAAAGTTATTGACAGAAGTTTGACGACACTACATTGTGACCCTAACTCCGGTTAATCCTGAGTCAACAACAAGTCGCTGTATCCTCTGGGATTCGTATCCAACATGCTGAACCCAAATCAAGATACTGGTGTTGATGAATTTTTCTCGACAACATACTGAAGCCAACTCTCTCATTGATACTCAAGTAACAGCCATCGCGAGCCATCCTCAACTCGCCCTCCAACACCCATCCTATCGTCATTCAACCACAAACAACTAAAACATTATGACATCCGGCAACCACTACAATCTCCTTGCTAGAAAATCTTCCAAACTTTGCTCGTTTGTTTGTGCTTGTGATCTAACTGATAGCGTTATAAGACAATTTCTCAGAAATCCAGGCAAACCACTCAATATGCTGACGCGCTCTCCTCCATTCCTGCACTGTTATCAATATCTAGCAAATAAGAATGCAGGAAGCGTGAACGTACAGTCCAATTGAAGTATGACCAATTTCGAGAAGAATCTACTTCAGCAAATCAACAAAATTTTTTGACTCAATTGATGACGGAATGAAGAAAATCATCAAGAAAGAAGTCAGAAAGGAAGTCTCCAAAATTATTCCAAAAGTCGAGAAGTTAGTAACCGATCAACTCGAGTCTGAGGTTCTGGTGAGATCATCAAAGGAAGCCAACACATCTCATGCTGTAGCTGCGAATCTATCAGAATTAGAGCTGAAAAAATCTTAATTGACAAGATGGAGGCCAACAACTCTATCAACAGGTCAGACATACAGAAACAGCTATACAAGGCATTAGTTGAGGCGTAGAAGCCGACCAAATCTGTTCGATACATAGGCGAAACTGTCAAATTAAAAGACCAAGAATGGGGCAATGATGATGAAGAACCCTCCGCTGGAACAGACTCGGGGGTCCAAGAAAGAAGGTCAGGAAAGGAACCTGGCTTCCGACCAGTGCTCAAGTGAAACGATAACCAAGACTGCAGGAAGACTACCAGCACAGAACTAAGACACACACAAAATCGCTAGCCTATCCGCTTCAGCAGAGGATGCCATACCTCTACGATGTCTTATAGTCTTGCAGACCAGGAGTTCGAAACAGGTGTCGCAAAGAGAACAAGCCGAAAGAAAGGGGGAGGTTCAACACTCCGGACTGGTTCAAAAGAAAACGCCTACGAGAACAACCTTCTCCTGATCATAGCATGGAATAGTCTGTTTCCTTGCCGTTTCATGAATCTGTTCCAACCTTGGCTTAAGCAATCTGGCACAACAACCCGCGGATCGTTTGATGAACTTAACCGATTCTACATTTACTTCTCCGCTTTTGTGCTGAACCGCAAAATTTCAAAACTCTGACACCTGAATGCTAGCGTCCACATTTAGCCTGATGAAAAGGCACTTCAAGGTTTGACTGAATTGGAATATTTTTGTGAGAAGGTCTTCAAAAGCCCGCAACCGAGAAATTAGACTGGATCACCCTGAGGTCCGTCAATAACCGCATTATCTCACACCATTTTATTTTTGGTGTTTTTTTCTACCGTTAGTTCCAATTCTCAAAGGTCCCGTGTAACCATTTCATCATTCATCAATAACGACCTGGGAATATCTACGTGGTGGTTGTGTCACGCCGAAAGTATTCCCGTCAGTAACGAAGACTAAGGCTGCAGATTACGGACACATCAAAATGGATAGAAGACTTTAGTGCCTATCACAATTGGGTCAAACGATAGACAATACGACAGATCTGCCCTAAGGGAATCTCGCATTGGGAAAGAAGCTATGACAGTTCTATGCATATTGAACCTCAAGGGAAATAGCTCGGACGTCTATCAAAGACGGATAATTGCTGTCACAAAGGTTGAAATTGTCGAATGGCATGATATAAGCAACTTGATCGGATAACATACGGAAGGGAATGATGATGCTGCTCTACACGTTCAAAGAAGCGACTTCACAGACTAAGGATCCAAGACATTGAAATATGCTGCTTCTACTGTGCAAGGAAAAGTGACTAATCGAACGTTGAAGAACGAATTGCGTTTAATGACTCCTTACAATGTTAACACGAAGAGTTGTCATCCACGACGTTAGAAGATCCTTCAACGTGTTGAAAGTTATCAGAAGAAACTTAATCTCACCAAGCCCGACACGTACAGATCAAATCTAAGAAGACACGACGCTTATACTCCATACTCCGATCCAAGGGGATTCATCTACGAGAATAAAGACAAGAAGAACAGATTGATGCGCATTGACGAACTACACAAGTTCAGCGATGGTACTCTAGATGACGTTCGGTCTGCTCTAAATGATCGCCTCAAGGGTATAAGAATGGAGTATTTGCCAGAGACCTTTTGGAACCATCGTGACAAGGCAAATGCAAGAGCCATGATCCAGGCGATTGACAAGAGGCTAAAGACAAGGAGGATAATGAGGAGTTTGGAAAGATTTGTCGGTGGACGACCTTACGGGGGTGACCTACGGCTTCTACAAAGGACCATATGATTTATCATATGTTGTTCTCATCTTAAAAAGGTCTATCTTCGTAAATTACACTTATCTTGTGAATATGTACATTATTAGGTAGACTTATTGTGAAATATAAATGTGCTCCGAGTACAAATTTTCACGAGAATTTCTCAGTAAATTCAAAATTTTCAAATAATCGTACTCAGGCATCATCTTATAAAACCCTCAAAATGAGGGAGCAATAAAATGTTCCAATCTGCTAACATATCGCATTTTGTCCCCACGGATAATCAATTGATATCCAAAAATATCAGGGATTAACATTTGGATAAGGGAGAAAATGTGAATAACCGGACTTATTTAAAATATTGACACAGTGATCAAATAAAATATAAAGCAAGACTCAATGCACTCCATACCTAGCATGTACATACGATAACGATACACATGTTAAGGGGGAGCTTTATTGATGATGAAAAACTTTCAAAGTGTAAATGTTTTGATATTTAAAAACAAACACTTTGATTGAATTTTCAGGGTTTTGGAAGATTGTGATGAAATACCCAAAAGCTGACCATGTTCTAAATTTATGAAGTCATAAGGTGGTTAGGCTAGGTTTCAGATCCATGATCCAGCCAGAACCAGAGAGATCTACCCAGGGATATCCACTAGATAGTGTAGAAGTCCTTAGGCAGGATTAAAAAGGAGATAAATGAAAAGGAATAATGCGACTAAGATGAGCTAACTCTGAACAAACCAACAAGGTGTTAGTTCATGAAGTCTCGTAAGCATTGAAGGGTTGAAGAATGAAAAGAAGAAAAGTAATGGATAAAGGTGAAAATAAAAGAAGCCCTTCCATTCACTTAGGCAGAAACGGGTCAATACATATGCTGTCAGAAACTCACAGTGTTTCAGACATTAGAAGACAGTCATGGACCCCAGTGACGCTATTCACAACCCCCTCCCAGCTTCTCAAGTCAGAAGACATTGTTCAAAACTCACTTGAGATACACTCATTTCTATTGACTTTCTCACTCCGAGTTAGTCGATATTGAAAAGGTGGCACCTTCAGCTCCAGCCTCTGATCACCCAAAATCAAAGTGCACTATTGCGTCTAGACCAAAAGAGATCATCCATAATCTCATTAGACACTTGCCAAATTCTTCTTGCAAGTACACACAATGTGAATTACAAGATACACTTAAGAGTCCTTCGCATTATCCTTGTGATTTTGCCAGAACATCAGAGTGAATTTATTCACAATGAAGATGGAAATCCTGCTTGAGTCAATATCAAACAAGCTCATGGTAGGTAACTTGTGCGATTCTTTATGAATCAAACTTGTGACAACTGGAAAGAAACGATGGTGCGATTCTATAAGAATCAAACTTGTTCCAGGAAATGGATCAACGGTTGTTAATGAATTTTTGAAATGATAAACATTCTCGGTGTGTCACAAAAACAATTTTGTAAGTGATACACCGATTGATTTTCAAATCAATTTTCTATATCAATCGTTGAGATAGTAACTCTCTGGTTCCTTCTATCGTGCTGTCTGCTTTGAGACCGTTTCCGATAATGAGAAATGCTGATACATAGAATCTAAGACTTATTGTTAGAAAGATTTCATACTTCAGCTGGAAATCCTGTCAAAAGATTCTTCTCAAATTGAACTATCCGATACAGGTCAATCCTCACGGATTCGAAGGTTTCTCCAACCAAACCTGGGCGAATGACAAAGCCATATTCGTCCCCCTGCTTTATTGCTAACTGTTACAGATGCAGCTATGTAAAATATGGTGGAGGTTCCCTGAGTTCCGCTGCCTACAAGATCCATAACCACATGCTCATACCCGACCAACAAACATAAAGTCATCATGAAAGCTCAAGTACATGTTTCAAGACTTCCGCTACTCTGATACCGCACATTTTTCTAGAAGTGTCAAAGTGTTAAAGTTAAAGAATTTTAAGAAAGATGCAACATTAAAGCTTATAAGAATAATGAGCATGTCTGATCCAGATGTACGCAAGGTACCACAAGATGCAAGATTTATAAGATGGCGTAGAGATTGTGCTTGGTTGATGATCTTAAAGAGGTTTCAAGATTTACTATGTCCAGAATACAAGTTCAAGGAACAAGTTCAATCCAAGAAGTCAATGATCACTACAACATATTCACAAGAGAAAGACAAGAGTACGAGCTACAGACTAAGGATAAAGCATAGTATGCTAGGTTTAAAGTCTGTAAATTGGAGTGACCTCCCTTAGGGGGAGATTGTTGGAAACACGAAAAGTGTCGGTCACTTCCAAAGTTGTAACAAGTCTTAGCTCGTAGTTAGTATAAGGAATAGATTAGTAAGTCTATCCGCCCTAGGCCTGGGTGGGCCCAACTCCATCCCATGGCCGCCTATAGTATATTTATACACCCTCTCCGAGACTTGGAGAGGTTTGTAGTTTTCATTTTGTTATTGTTCACGTTTGTTATCCATTCATTTGCCATAATACACATTCATCCATTCCATCCAAGTTTCTCTAACAATCCAACCCACATCTCACTTCTTGTTCTTGGTTGATTCATAAGATTATTTGTATTCTACAATGTTTTTATTTTTATTTTATTTTATTTTATTTTTTATTTTATTATTATTATTTTTTTATATTATATATATACTAATAAAAGAAAAATCTTTTTGTGTTTTTTTAAATGAAAATAAACAAAATAACTTCACACGGAAGGATCTTCAAACACAAATTGTCAAACGGCTTCAACAATCGTATACAATCCTCCCCGGCAACGGCGTCAAAAACTGATTGATTAAGATTTTACCCTTTTAAAATATAAATATAAATATAAATATAAAATACTTATAAATATATAAATATAGGATAAGAATAAAAAAATCACAATTATAGTAATCCGGGAGTATGATTCCCAGGTCGTTATCCCCAACGAGGATTGCAATTGAAAGTTGAGACTCGTTTTGATAATCGATGCTTGAATGGAACAAGATTATGATGGGATTTCTAAAGCTACGGGAAAATTAAGGCAAACACTTAAAAACAATTAAGAGAAAA
>BQNB010087868.1:0-27810 GCA_026074375.1 Tanacetum coccineum | reverse complement strand
AGCGCACTGAAGCGTACACTTCCCTATTACATTCGGGACCGAGTTATGTACTAAAATGTACATAAGTCATGAGAAAAATTTAGAAATGCCATGTTTTGAAAACATTTGAAACTCCTGTTCGAACTTCATTTACACGTCCGTGTTGATGTTAATCAACATTTCCAGGTACGTAAATGTTATCGATTCCAAGAGACATGTCGAGAAGATTCTTTTTGGTATTTTTAAATTTTTTTATGATTTTATATTTTGTTTTTCTAGGTTTTATATTTTTCTATTTTCTTTCTGTTGGTTTTATATTTTTGTATTTTCTTTTTCAATTTTTTTTTATAAATCAAAATAAAGAGAGAATAAAAATATTTACAAATTGATGTTTGATGGATCAAGCAGATTCAATTGCCAGAACCTCCAGTTCATCTGGAGTCAAACATCTCATACCGAGTCGTCTGACAAGATACTTAAACCTATCTTCCGATAAAGCTTTAGTAAACAAGTCAGCTAACTGGTATTCAGTTCCGACAAAGAATAATTCAACAATACCCTTTTCAACTTGTTCCTTTATGAAGTGATATCTGACATCGATGTGCTTGGTACGAGAATGCTGGACTGGATTGCACGAGATGGCTATGGCTGCCTTTGTTACTGTCTCAGCAACTTGAGGAACATTTCCATGACTTTGTGGACCGGGACTTAAACTGTCTTGTTCAAGTACCATCGTCGAACATTATGGACCGGGGTCAGAACTAACGTGATCTGACGCCATCTTTCTGTATCATCATCTGTGAATCCACTTTGACAATGGTTTTTGAGATATCAGCCTTTTCAGCAAACATACTCTGAGATTGATTGATGTACCTGCACTTACATCCAGAGTTTGTTTGCATGCATGAATATAAGGGATATCTACATTTGAACCATGTGGGGGTTCACTGTCAACCTTGCTTGTACAAGAGTCGAATAACTTTCCTGTAGGAATCCACCTAAGACCAACAGATTCAAAAATTCTACCCGTGGGTTTCTACCTAAGATCAGATCTAGGAGATGTTTTCTCATACACAGCGGAAGTCTTATTAGGAGAAAACATATGTCCTGTAAATATCTGCCTACCAGGTTTCTGAGTATGACTCTTTTGATCTACGAGTTTGTTACTGTTTGTGGTCTTATTGGATTGAGTCTTAGCACGTGAATTTACTTCCTTCAGGAGTTTTGTTATATAAGCATCATGATTTGCATTAAAGACACACTTTTGACATGTTGAACAAACAAAGTTTTTGGAATCTAAAAAAGAACTAGAACTCTTAGAGTGATCTGCTTTGGGCACAACCGTTATCGTAATTCGACTACTCTTAGATACAGGCAAACTCCTAGTTGTTTGATTGTTACTCCTAGGGTTTGGTTTGCAATCATCAGTAGTGGTTTGAATTCTCGCAGAAGTAGGCACACTAGTTGTTGAGTTCCTATCTCTTTCTTGTATCTTTTTCTTAGCTACATCTAGATAGTGATTATTAACACCATGTCATTTGAACTAATTCTTGGCATTGTTTCTTAGAACTATTCCTAGATGAGCTAGATGCAATCAATGTAACCTGGTTTTGCAATGGTGGATTTCTATTTTCTTAGACAAATAATGTTGAGTGACGGGTTTGACAACATTCTTGTTCACATCAACTTGGAGCAAAACCTTGTTTTGACATTATGTGCCCTTGCAATTTTTTAAACGCATGAGGTTGTCTAATACAAATCGATTGGTTTCTTAGTGATGGTTAACACCGGTTTCCCCAAGAGTTGATGTTTTATAAAACTTAGTATCTACACTATTTCCTTTTAACTGCTTTAAGTCATTTTTTAAATGCAGGCAATTGCAAAAACCTTTTCCTGAATCTGTGCTCTTTTATTTAGAATTTATTATCAAGCAAAGATCTGGTCTGTTCTGTTAGTCTTAGATCTCCGTGTTTATAATAGAATTCATTCTAAATCTTTTGTAATGATGTTTCAATGTCTCATATTTCCTTTCGTTATGTAGCCACACTTTATTTTATTCGATGTTCATTGTTTCTAGTTCATCAATTTCCTTTTCATCTGGCTTTATTACTTATTTCATTTTTAAAAATTGATCATGTTGCCTGTTTTTAAAGATTGATTTTGATATTAAGTTCGAGAGCAATGCAATGTGCTTCTATTCTTGAAAAAATCTTTTTGATAAGTTAGGACATACTGTCTCTTTAAGCAAAAATATTTTTAGACTCGAGTGTTTGGTTTGGAGTATCAGTTGTGCTGGTTTATCAGGTGAGTGAATCAACGCACTAGGGACTTTTAACTTTGACATGTTTTCAGGATACTGGTCTAAACTAACATTCAACAATGATTTTAGGTTGCTGAGTTTTATTGGTGTCCTATAAGCTAAAGATATTGCATTCAGCAACAATTGTACCTTAGCCATTGGCTCTTCGTCATAAATGAGGTATGATATCGCATCATAGATCTGTATCAATTCCCTGAACTGCTGTTGTCAATCTTGCACTGTTGGTCTATCCTATATGATTTCTGTGTCAACCAAATCAGCATCCAAATGCTTGACCCGTATCAGATCTACTCTCTTGCGTTGCATCTGTTCTTTTATTCACCCTTCTCTTCATTTGTCTTTGATGACGTGTTCCTTCAGCACGGACTTCTATTACATTACCCAGGTGTTGGGTGTGTATCTCTGAAAAGTGTTGACACTCGACGTCACAGTGTATTCAACAAAGTACATGATTTTCTTTTGACTGTCCATAATCCAATGTAACTTTGAATCATGAATTTCTGGAACTGGTTGTTTAACAACCCAAAGGTGTTATGGATCCTCTTCTTGTAATTCATCTTTGTTCAAGTTGCTTTTGTAGTTGATCTACGGTGAGTAGAACATTGTTCTTGTGAAAGTATCAACATTTGACCAAAGATTGACATGATTATGCCTGTCTGAATTCCATGTTCGATGTGAGTGACTTTTAAGTCATTCTTTTGACAAGAACTTGAAGGTGTGAGAAATTATGAAGAGATCGAAAAATATGCCATGCATCTTTCTTTTGCTTTGGACATCTTGTATTTGGATTGATGCTCATCTTTTGTTTAGATATCCAAGCGCATTCCTTTACTAATTTGCTGGATGGATGCAGCGTCTTCGAATTATGTTTCTTTTTTAGAACAAGTTGTTTTGTATGACAACTACATAAACTTTCAATGAATCAACATTCAATGCTGGAATTGGATATGAATGAATTTCTTGTTAAGTTTTCATGCTTTTATTAAATTTTCTGACATTAGGGGCATTTTGGTAATTTTGCACTTGTTCTGATTTTAGGGTTTTACATTTGGTCCATAAAATGTACAAGATTATATTAAATCTCAAGCCAGTGTCCATAACTAGTCTATTACAAAGTTCCAACATGAAAAGACCGACAATGTTAATAATGACCGATACATTATTTGTTTGACTTTATATTTCTAAGGCTAACAATCTCCCCCAATGGAGCGATCATTATTTACTTTGTAATCTCTTGGCATTGACTCATTTGACTTTGTAATCTTTGCCTTTTTGCGATCTTGTGTCTAGTCTTAAACTTTGTTGTAGTAGACTTTGTTCCTTCATGCTTTGTGATCTTTGATCTTGAGCCTTTGTCTTTGACTTTATGTTTCGAGATCTTTAAATCTTTTCTTGAATCTCCTTGTGCTTTTGGACCAATATACTCATACTTTGCATCATCTTGAAAGCTAGCTAACAATCTTCCCTTGAGGGTTTGACATTCAATCTTTGTCTAACAATCTCTCCTGACAATCTTCATTCGAACATTGTGGAAGTTTTTTATCTTTGTAGATTTTGAGCTTTCTTGATTACTTTAATCTTTGATGCAGATAATGTGACTTTGAAGCATGAGTATGAGTATGTGGTAATGAGTCTGACGGTGATGGTTCTGAGGTGGTTACACCTTAAGTTACATGCATGTATAAGGGTTGACAAATAAACACATATGTGGAAGAATGCCTCGTACATTGATCCGTCTCCGAATACGCTATACGTAAATATATATAGTATAAGGATAGGACAATTATAGTATAGTAAGTATTTTCCGTCGGATTTAAGAAACAAACTTTTAACCAAAGTTGTCTCAAAAACCTCCCGGGTCGTTTTCCCTCGACGAAGCGTGAATTGAAAATTGGTAACGTTCGTGATCACGCGTTTTGAATAGTTTCAAAGAATTTTAATTTGGGTTTTCTAAATCCTACGAAATATAAATGACAAGTAGATAAATGCACGAAAACAAGTAAAAAAGAAATGAAAATTAAACACGTAAGCATTAAAACGTAAACGGGAATTAAAAAACGCGTCATTTAAGCAACTACATCAAATTTAAGCCCTACAACTTCAAATCTAATTTTTATAAATCCTAAATGACAAAATAAAATTTTCAGAAAAAAGGAATTTATTTTTTTGATTATCTTTTCTTTTATTTTATAATGATTTTTTAAGTTGTAACAAATTAATTAAGAAAACTATAAAAACTTTGAGTAAAAATCTAAGAAAATTACAAACTATAGCTTGAAATGTACAAAGTCATGCAAGAAAAATAAAAACTATAAAATTGCTTAACCAAATAAGCTGGGAAAAAGCAAATAAGCACACGAAGTGCTTTTTATAAAAAGAATTCAAAAAGGTGTTAAAACAATTGAAGGTGCACCTTAGGACGTAAAAGTCCCAAGGGCGTAGTGGTGAGTGTGAGTGGTGTTGAGGTTTATAAAAGGGTTGAGGTGGGTAGAGGTCAGGGGTTTCGTGATTGCTACCCTCGATTTCCTATTCCTCTTTTTTTTTTTATTTTGTTAATCACTTTTTTAAAACAAGTTAAATAGTAGAACAACTAAAAATAAGCAAAATTTATAAAAGAAGTTTTTTATGAAACCTAATAAATAAGCTGGAAAGTGGCTTATTAAAACAGACAAAACAAACTTAACTATTTTTATTTTTTTGGTATTTTTCAAAACTTAAGCTAACTAACAAGCTGAAATAAGCTAAGCTATGAATAAAATAAGCTACTACTACCTTAAGCTAACCTAATAAGCAAAATCTTAACAGAAAGTGCAACGCAATAAGTGATTTTTTTTTTAGTCAAATAAGCACTTAACTAAAATTTCAAACCAAACAGCCTCAAAGGGCAACTTTGAGCTTATTTTAAGATAAGCTAATGGATCCTTATGGATTTTTAGCTTATACCACCAGAAAGCTTGTCTTTCATACTACTTAAACAAAGAAAAGGACAATTTGAAATTCAGAATATGATGTTGAAAAATCTAAATGAGAAAGTAATGCAGACAGATTAAATTAAACTATTTTTTTTGTTTTTCAAAAGACAAATTGCTAATTTAAATCTTAAAAACAGATTATCAAATAAGCTAATTATGCTAAACTATTAGGCTCTAATACATAGTACTTGGCCTAACAATACTTGTTTAATTATTTTGAAAAACTAACCACTAACTTTATGACTTGCTGAATTTTGAATTGAAACATGAGCATTTTGCTCTTTTACTTATGATGCAATTGAACATTTAGAAACCAAAACTTAAACTAAAGATGCTGGCTTAAGGATAATGTTCGTATACTTTAAACATTAACAAGTGAAAATGTGTATGACAACAGTAGAAACAATTGAGGCTTAAATGCATAAGGAACTGAATTATGCTAGCAGATCTAAACTACAACTTATGAGTGAGCTGAAAAACTAATTTAATTCAACAAAAACACTTAAAGCTAAATTTAAGACTTGAAATATGTGAAGGATTAAAATTTATAAAGTGCCTAAGAACATTACAGTACTAACTTGTAGTTAGTAGTTAGTACTGGTCTTGATCCAAGCACCCCTTTAGGAAATTTATCTCAATATTTAGCTTAAAAATTTGAGATTTAAAGCTTAACATTTTAAAACCAGATATCAACAAGCCAAAATAAGACCTAATTAACACAAATTAAACAACTGGAATAAGCTAAAATCACAAAAAGCAATTGCTATTATTTTTGGAATTTTTAACTGTTTTAAGACAAATGATAAACAAACTAAGAAATAAGCTAACAAATGAACACAACTATCATATAACAACTAAAATAAGCAGAGATAAACTAGAATTAACAATAATAAGCTACAAACAAACAGATTAAGCTAAAATGCAGATAATAACTAGAATTTAAATTGACAGATTAGTAAAAAGAGAAATGTAAAAGGAAGAGTCTTTCCCCAGCTAAATAGAGGTGTATGCTCAGCATAGTGCTATATTGAACGATAGCTTATTGCTTAAGCTTAATCCAAAATCCTATTCTAATCCTAACTTCTGACCCTCAGAAATTATTACCTACTTGAATACTATAAGCAGCCATCCAATTCCATTAGTATTCAAGTATTTGAGAGCTTTTAGTAGCTTAAGATTGAGCTTATGGAACAGTATTTAAGAGAACTTGTAAATCATAAGAGCATAAGAGTAATATTGAAATTGGGTAATTTGCTACATTGAGTAAACTTAACAACTTTTTTTAAAGAAATACTTGGTACAAACTTGAATTGAAAGATTAATGAATTTAAAACATAAATTTAAAACATACATTAAGTAAATTAAAAAGCTACCCTAAAGCTACTATAAGCTAATCCTACTCCTAGATGCCTTTTCTGATTGATGGAGAGCTCTATTTATAACCATGAGGATATGATTCTAGATCCAAGGACGCTCCTCCTTCATTTAATCATAGCCCTTAGTTTCTAACCGCCTTCAATCCATCAATCTAAACCATTGATTTGATTCACCAGTCTATGATCCAATAGAATAGGGGGTCTGCCAAGCTGTCATTCCAATTTGTCATTGCTGCGTGACAGTTCTAGTAGGGTTAATTTCACTTAAAAAGAGGGTAATTAGGGCAGGGTGGATTTGGGGATGAGAAGGAATAGTATAAAGGGTTTCTGGGCTTTATCTTTTTCTATTTTCATTGTTTAACCCGGTGAAATAAGTTGACTTGAGCTCGGGTTAAGTTTAAAAGGATTGGGCCGTGGGTTTTGGTTTGGTTTTGGGCTTGGGTAAATGGTTAGAAGGGTTTTTATATATATGACTTTAACGACCGTTAGCCTTTAATTAACAAAGGACTTATAGTGGAAATGATTTAACATTAAGGGTTATTTTGGTATTTTCAAGGTTTTGTCATCTTGTGAGTTTACCAAAGTTGACTTTTTATTGACCAAAGCTTGATAATTCCCGGTTCTTGTGTACTCTTTCCTTTTCGTGTTCGGCTTTGTCCATTTTTGCTTTGATTATGTCCATTTCTTTAATATCATACCTTGATATGACAAAAGAAAGGAAAAAAATACCACTATTCAAGTATTTTTATGCACATTTTCATCTTTTTAGGCTTTGTTTTGATACAAAAAGGATATGTGATTTCTCACTATCAAAATTCCCCACACTAAGTGTTCTGTTGTCCTCAAGCAATGTTATATGCTCTAAAACCAAATATTCCAAAACCTCCCCAAACTAATCCTTTAAAAAATAGCAAAGTCTTCTGTGGAGAAAGTTAAGAAATCACAAGTTTTAAAACACCCCGTTTCCCCATTTTCCAAAGTTTTTCATTTTTTATGATTTTCATAATTTACAACTTACAAATTATTCAAGTGTGACATAAAGTATTGCTTTCATTATTCATGATAACGTTTAGGATAGGAACTTAAGAAAGCACAAAAAGTGTCCAAATGGATAATTCATCGTCACCGACTTTCATTCTTCAAAGCCAGCTTATACACAGATATTGTATATTACAAAGCTATAATGTATCACTACTCATAAAAGTAATTGTGTATTAACTTTGCATTCAATTATCCTAATTTCCTTAAGGATTTTATTATTATTATGGTGACAAAAATAAATTATTTCCTTATTAATAAGTAAACCTGTTTAGACATTAATGTTTGATTATCATTCCTAATGAGACGTTGTGGTGAAAATAATGTCCACATAAGGTATCCTAAATTCACATGATTTATGGGTTATTTTTTATTTAATCCAAACAATTTAACTACGAGTCCAGAGACGGAGGCTTTATTTAGATAACATCGGAGTCAAAATTTAGCTTTATTATTATTATTATTATTGCAACATTATTAAACCTCGGTCCTTTAAACACCTGCCACATCGGTATGCGAGCCGACCATGGTCCAGGAGTCTTATTTCGACCTCGGTGAATTCCTTGACCTTTTTGAAGGCTACAACATCGGTTGTGAGCCGGGAAGATGCTAGCAAATTTTATTAGTCTGGATTATTATTCCTATGTGCTTATTGAGAAGACATACCACATCGGGTGTTGAGCCGGCAAGAGAGCTATAGTTTTATCAGACAGTTTTTATTAATTTATTATATTACTCCACCCTTTAAACGACTGTCACATCGGTTATGCAGCGAAGGATCCAGAAGTTTATTACGGCTTGTATGTTTTATTAAATAATTATATTACTTTCTAGCCAAATTTCAGTACTGTGGTCTTTTTATACAACTGCCATCTCGGTTTGCGAGCCGGATTGGTCAGGAGTCTATTTCCCACAAACATTGACAAACCTCGATGTGTACTTACTTTTCACCAAGAAGGAATCATAGAAGTATCTAAATAAATTCGAAAAACAAAAAAAAAACCAAGAAACTTTATTTATTAAACATTATATAACAGTATATTACAGCGATGGGGAAGCAAAAAGCAAAATTAACCTTTATGAGCCTTAAGGGGGGGAAATCCAACTATTCTATGTTGCATCAAAACTTATATTACTCTATCATCTCTTGTTCTTCACATTTAAATTTTCTAATAAAGAAACTTGGAATTACTTAGCTAGCGAAATTAAGATCGGCACTTTAACAAGTCACATAGACTGGCAACAATCTTAATTCTAATAAATCGATCTTCGCATATTTAAAATAAATTATGGGAACTTGCAAAGTCTTGACTTTTTTAAGCTAGACTCGTGTTTTATAGCTCCTGTATAAAAGATTAGCAAAAATTCAATATATATACGTTAAGGAGAAAAGCTAAGATATAAAATCGGTCGGGTCAAAATTTATTTTTGTTCTCACAAACGGAAAGCCTACATTCGTGTCAAATCACTTATTATTTTTATCAACTATTTTCTATTTTCCATTACACACATTATATATATATATATATATGAACAATAAACTAGATATTAAGACTTAAAAATTTTTAATTTTTTGCGGGGAAGGGAAACCGGGGGTACGTGAGAAACAACGGGGGAAAGGGTAGTTAAGTCATATCGAAGAGATATACTTTTCCCTATATATAAAATTAAAATTGTCCTCAATGTTTCTAGTTAAGGTTTTTTAAAAACCCTATACTAGAATCAAAGGTTCAAAAGTCAATAATCACGAGCATGGAGAAAGTTATCACAATAATCGTAAGCCGTTTATCAGTATGCTAAAGATAGATGTTAGTCGCTAATAATCTAGGATATCGGGATTTCAAAAATAATAGCAAGCAAAGGCTAGGATGGTCGAGTGGGACCGAGACAAAATCAACTGAAACGGGGTGTTTCCCAATCGGTAATCTGGACAAAACTACAAACCCAAAAACACAAACACGAGGAAAGAGGCGTGCCCCCTCTATCAACTGTTAAAAATAGATAAGAAGATAGAAACGCTTGTTTTTGTTAACAAAGTCACGAGCTTGACTCGTCCAGTATTAAGTTGTCCTTGGGGGGAAGCAAATGGAAAAGAAATATCAATGGGATTTCTAATGTTTGGCTAAACATAAGACACATGAAATGTTCCATTCCCCCTTGATGAGATGCAAGGTTTAAGTGGAGATGTCGGGTGGTCAAAAATGGTGTCTTCACTCGGGTGGAGAGAGTTAAAGGAGAATCATAGGGTGGTAAGTTAAGGGAGAAATATTAGGATACAACAATGTGATCGGGAAGGAATATAGGCGATCCTAAAGGTTAACTTCACACATGTCAGAGAAAAAAACTTTTTTATGAATCCCGGGGTCGGATAAATTGTCTCGGTAAATCAAATCATCAATTGGAGATGTACAAAATATTATTAGTCTTTCTTTTGGTCCAGATCAAATAAATCATCCATTCTCTTTCGAGAGGCTGGTTCATTGAATAAAACCCCTCGAGAGAATGGAAACAACGCTTATAATAGGAGTAGACGGATCATGGTGAAGAAGAAACTCAATGTCGTCTCCTAGAGCGAGACACTCATCCTCATTTCGAATCGGGAAAGAGGTTTGTGACTAGGAAGTCGACCTCATCAAGGTTGGAATTCATAAGGAATCCTTGATCGATGTCCTATACACTCATCAAAAAGAGGATTTGTCACTAGGAGATATTATTCGTTGTCAGAATTCGAAAAGAGGATTCTAGTAAATTTTAACATCTTCAGGACATCCAGTCTCTCCGGATTGTGACTCGTATCACTAGAGGTAAAAATCCATTATTTTGAATCGAAAGAGGGTTAGAGAATGTCACGGATTTTTCTCACAATGGGAGTGAAATTACTGAAGGTTAAAACGTTCTCACTATACTACCCGGATGTTATCCTCAGACTCTCTTTGGGATTGGGGATAGGTCCTCAACACTAGACTTTATGAATTCGTCCAATTCTTTTTTAGGAATAGTGTTAAGATGCTCATCCCCCATACTGAGAGAGTCCTCGGGCTCCATAATAGAAAACACAGGTGCGAGAGCAATAGACGAAGAAATTTGAGGCATTTTATTCAAAGGAATAATGTTCTCATTGTGAATAACTTTAAAATTCTTTAAACACGGTGAAATTCGAGTTTGATGTTTAGCTGTCGGTTTGGATATTCTTTATCATCTTTTCTTATCGAGATGTTTAAGGTCTTAATAGAAGAGAAGTTAGAAATTAAGAGCACTTTCAAATAGATCATCAACTTATTATGAATACAATTAAAGCTCTCTTTTGACGATATTCTATTAAGCAATTTCTAGCATCTATTTCCATATTTGCTTTTCTCTTCTAAACGTTATACACAGTTTCTTCAATTACTTGACGAAAGACAGAATTTGGTGAAGGAAATTGCTTTTCCTTAGCTGCTTGCTTTTGGACAAGTAATTCTTGCTCTCTTTGAGCTGCAAGTAAAACCTCCTGCTTACGTAACTCTTGATTCATTCTTTCCTAAATTTCTTCATCATTTTATAAAGATGTTCTTTGTTTCAAACGATCAAAGAAAAAGAATGATTTGGAATTCTCTTGAGGATGAGGATTGTGAATTACTAGGGGGTTTTGGTATTTGGTCAAAAATCCGGAATGAATTAGAATAATTGAAATTTTGGTTCATCAGTTGACACTGAAAATTTTCATGAATAACCCCACATATTTCACAAGGAAATTGTTGTGGTTGACTCGAAAACTAATGTAGAGGTTGGTTAAATCCAAAGTCTTGATTGTAACAGGGCCCCTGATCAATAGACGGGTGTTGTTCCCATTTGACTATCGAAGCTAGGATGGAGTGTTCCCTCCACAAAATTCACCGAGTATGTCTGTATTGGTATTGTGGAGGTTGGTTGGAAGAAGTTGATGTTTTATTATAAGATAAGGATTTGGGTCGTAGACAACAATCATTTCAGATCCTACTCATGCTACAGCTGGACAGTTTTCACATTAAACGGACTCACAATACGAGCAACAAAAATGGTTGTACGAAGATCAGGTCCGATGAAATTAAAAGGCAATAAGAGTATAAAGAAGAAAGAATTAAAGTAATAAGAGGATAAAGAAGAATAGTTTTTAGATTTTTAAAAAATAATATATGAGAAAATAAAGTAAATAAGAAAAGTAAAGTATTTTTCCGTAACAGAAAATCAATCGTGCACGGTAGCTCTATAAAAATAGTACAAGAAAGCGGAAGAGTTGGTAAGCGTGAGGCGCTATTTAGGAATTAAACCCTTTCCTGTGGGTGGATGTTTTAGGTTATACGCTTAAAACTTTCCTTATAGCAGTAATTAAAGGTGAGCCGTAAAATGTTAACCAAACAATTATTTTTAAATTAAATAAAAGAATAAAGAAAAATAGAAGTGTAAAAGATTTTAGTATTTTTTATATTTAAATATATTCACAAACGGAATATAACTTACGAGGAAGGTTATCAAAAAATAATCTTCGAAGCAAAAAGCGAATTTCGTTACCTCACTGACCCGGAACGGCGCCAAAAGTTGATCCCGTTTGAAACAAACTCTAGATAATATAATATAATAAGTATATAAGGCTTAGTCAATAATAAGTATAGTAGTATTTTCGTGGTTTAAGAAACAAAATTTTAACCAAAGTTGTTCAAAAACCTCCCAGTCGTTTTCCTCGAGAAGTGTGAATTGAAAATTGTTAACATTGTGATCGAGCTGGTTTTGAATTTTAGTTTCAAAGAATTTGATTTGGGTTTTCTAAATCCTATAAATATAAATGACAGATAGATTACTGCACGTAACATCAAGTAAACAAGAAATGAAAAAATTTAAGCACGTAAGCATTAAAACGTAAAACGGGATTAAAGAAACGCGGGGCATTTAGCAAATAATCAATTTAAGCCCTACAACTTCAAATCTAATTTTTATAAATCCTAAATGACAAAATAAAATTTTCAGAAAAAGAATTTTATTTTTTTGATTATTTTTCTATTTTTTATGACTTTTTAAAATTTTTAACAAAATTAATTCACTAAAAATATAAAACTTTGAAATAAAATTAAGAAAAATTACTATAAATAGCTTGAAATGTAAAGAATGCAAGAAAAATAAAAACTATAAAATTGCTTAACCAAAATAAGCGGGAAAAAGCAAATAAGCCCTACGAACTCGCTTTTTTATAAAAGAATTCAAAAAGGAGTTAAATCAATTAAAGGTGCACCTTAGGACGTAAAAGTCCCAAGGGCGCAGTGGTTAGTATGTTGTGTGTGGTGTGTTATAAAAGGTTGAGGAGGGTAGAGGTCCAGGGTTCGAGCCTTGCTCACCCTGGATTTCCCCTCTTCCCTTTTTTTTATTTTTTTTAAAACTTTCAAAAACAAAGTTGTAAAACAGCTAATAAGGAACTTTTTTTGTGAAAACAACTTTTTTCTAAATCAAAATTAAGCTGGAAAATAGCTTATTAAAACAGACAGAACACACTTGAAGGATTTTGAGCTTTTTACTTAACCAACTAGTAGAAAACTTCAATAAGCTGAAAACAAGACTACTAAGCTACTAATAGCTAAATCCTAACCTAATAAGCTAATTTGAGTAAGAAATAAGCACAAGGAACAAGCCATAAGCAGAAAAGCACTAATAAGAACTTATTACTAAAAATTGCTACCAAACAGCCTCAAAGGGCAACTTTGAGCTTATTTTAAGATAAGCTAATAGATCCTTATGGATTTTTAGCTTATACTACCAGAAAGCTTGTCTTTCATACTACTTAAAACAACAAACAAAAGATAATTTGAAATTCAAATAAGCTGTGAAAAATCTAAATGAGAAAGCTAATGCAGACAGATTGAACTATTTTTTTTTGGTTTTTCAAAAGACATATTGCTAAATTAAAGCTTAAAAACAGATTATCAAATAAGCTAATTATGCTAAAATAAGCTCTAATACAACTAGACTTGCCTACAAACTACTTGTTTACTTATTTTGAAAAACTAACACTAACTTTAGCCTGCTGAATTTTGAAATTGAAAATGAGCATTTTGCTCTTTTACTTACTGTTGCAATTAACATTTTAGAAACCAAAACTTAAAACTAAATGATGCAGGCTTAAGGACCATGTTCTGTACTACTTTAAACATTAACACAAGAGCAAAATGAGTAATGACAACAGCTAGAAACAATTTGAGCTCAAAATGCATAAGGAACTGAATTATGCTAGCAGATCTAAACTACAACTTACGAACTTGATTGAAAACTAATTTAATTCAACAAAAACCTTAAAGCTAAATCTTAAGACTGGAATATGAAGAATTAAAATTAACTAAAGTACCAAGAACCATTACCAGTACTAACTTGTAGTTAGTACTGGTCTTGATCCAAACACCCCTTTAGGAAATTTATCTTAATATTTAGCTTAAGAATTTGAGATTTAAAGCTTAACATTTTAAAACCAGATATCAACAAGCTAGAATAAGACCTAATTAACAGATTCAAACAACTGAATAAGCAAAAATCACAATCCTTAAGCGAATGCTACTATTTTTGGAATTTTTAACTGTTTTAAGACAAATGATAAGCAAACTAAGAAATAAGCTAACAAATGAACACAACTATCATATAACAACTAAAATAAGCAGAGATAAGCTAGAATTAACAATAATAAGCTACAAACAAACAGATTAAGCTAAAATCCAGATAATAACTAGAATTTAAATTGACAGATTAGTAAAAAGAGAAATGTAAAAGGAAGAGTACCTCCACCTCAGCTAAACAGAGGTGTATGCTCTGAATAGAGCTTATAAATGCAACTTAAGCTTATAGCTTAAGCTTAATCCAAAATCCTATTCTAATCCTAACTTCTGACCCTCAGAAACTATTACCTACTTGAATACTATAAGCAGCCATCCAATTCCATTAGTATTCAAGTATTTGAGAGCTTTTAGTAGCTTAAGAGTAGTTTGAGCTTATGGAACAATATTTAAGAGAACTTGTAAATCATAAGAGCAAAAAGAGTAAAACAGAAATTGTAAATTGCACAAGAGTAAACTTAAAACTTTTATTAAAAGAAAACTGAGTACAAACTTGAAATTGAAAGATTACATGAATTAAAAACAGAATTTAAACATTACATAAGCTAAATTAAAAAGCTACCCTAAAGCTACTCTAAGCTAATCCTACTCTTAGATGCCTTTTTTGATTGATAGAGAGCTCTATTTATAACCATGAGGAGATGATTCTAGATCCAGGGACGCTCCTCCTTCATCTAATTATAGCCCTTGGTTTCTAACCGCCTTCAATCCATCAATCTGAACCATTGATTTGATCACCACGTCATATTATCTAATAGAATAGCTCCGGATCACCAAGCTGTCATTCCAATTTTTCATTGCTTGCGTGGCAGGCTTCTAGAAGGGTTAATTTCACTTAAACGAGGGTAATTAGGGCAGGGTGATTTTTGGGACAGAGAATGAATAGTAAAAAGGGTTTGGTGCCCTTTTTCTTTTCTTATCTCATTGTTTGACCCGGTGAAATAAGTTGACTTGAGCTCGGGTTAAGTTTAAAAGGATTGGGCCGTGGGTTTTGGTTTGGTTTTGGGCTTGGGTAAATGGTTAGAAGGGTTTATATATATATGACTTTAATGACCGTTAGCCTTTAATTAACAAAGGACTAACGGTGTTATTCATTTAAGGACTTATAGTGGAAATGATTTAACATTAAGGGTTATTTTGGTATTTTTAAGGTTTTGTCATCTTGTGAGTTGACCAAAGTTGACTTTTTGTTTACCAAAGCTTGATAATTCTCGGTTTTTGTGTACTCTTTCCTTCTCGTGTTCGGCTTTGTCCTTTTTTGCTTTGATTATGTCCATTTCGTTAATATCCGAACCTGCATATATACAAAAGACAAAATACACATATACAAGTATTTTTATGCACATTTTCATCTTTTTAGGGTTTGTTTTGATACAAAAAGGATATGTGATTTCTCACATATCAAAATTCCCCAAACTATGTGATTGTCGTGTCCTCACGCAATTCAAAATTGCTTCCTAGTTTTTGAGACATCATATTGTTCCAATTTCTTTAATTGCCTCTTGGACTGTAAGTGTTTTGCCTATGTTGCTCAACTTATTTAACAGTTATCTTAGAAGTTTTTTTGTTGTTTAGATTTGTCAAAATCTTTCTTAACAATACTAGGCTTAACTGTTTTATTCTCAGTTTTAGTTTGTGAACATTTCCTTTCTATCATCTGAATATTCTTTAAATACACTAGGGCATATCTTCATTCTTCTAACTACCTTAGGCTATTCTTTACTAGACCATCAGCTTTTACTGTGCTCAACTACCGGCTCATTAGCAATTAATATCCCAACCAGTAAAAGACAAGTAGGTGTTGGAGGATGAAATTTTGGTAAGGAGGTGGAACGCATTATATTTTTTCATAGCCTAAACTTTTTTGCAAATATCATCATCTGACACTTAGAGCTTGTTTAAACTTTTATTAGATGCATTTTCAAATTTTCTACATTAAAATGAATCTATCTTTTATCTTTTTTGATTTTTTCGAGCTTTTCCTAACTCTTAATAGTTATTGTTCTCTACTTGAATATATATTTTAAGCATAATGTTTTCTACATACAACAGACTCATTTTTTTATAAAATTCAAGTTTTCATCCATGATTTCTAACCTGTTTATAACAAAAACCATTAACTAGATTTATTTAAATCTCTAATGTTGATCAATTTTGAGATTTGACGTAATTAAAAGTTCTACAAGATTTGAAAAAATTTGAATCATTGGATACTCTGCGTCAGAACTTGAAGATGAGTAGCCATGAGTGGATATTAGCCTTCCTCTACCTGATCACTCAGTATATCCACCAAGGCCCTTATGACACCAAAGGTGTGGATGTAGATTTTCTATAGCAACTCCTGCTTGAGCTTCCATGTTTTGTTGTTTGATTTCTTGGAGCTCTGCACTCCCTAGTAAAATGTCCCCTCTTATGGCAGTTGTAGCACTCTACTTTGGACTTATTAAAACTAATAGTCTCATTGCCATTAATAGTAATCTTCCTTCCTGTATTCTTTAAAAACCTTCTAGCCCTCATAGTCAACATGGCCATTTGCCATCTCAAATCCATCTCTTCTATGTTATCAGGATGGATTTGTTGCAAGTCCTCATGTGCAAGTTGAGGACTATTTGGTTGACTAGCAAAGAATGAACAAATAACAGCATCACTCAAGTTATCAATATTTGTAGAGTAAGCAGTATTAACTTTGGTTCTAGAGTAGTAACCTCCATGAGCAGCCATTAATACTTCAATAGAGCTCTAGTGTTGTTATTTGAATGAGACACAAGGAGCAAGTTCTTTGTGTGCTTGAACTTGAGCTAGAAATCCCTTTGACTTCTGGTTCATACACCTTGAGGTTTTTATAAAGATCATCCATGCTCATTGTTTCTAACTTAGCTTTATTCCTCCACACAATAGCATATGTGTTCCACTCAGGTGACAAGCTTCTTAATAACTTTTGATTAACATCTTTTTGTGAAAGCTTTTCATCCAAAAGCTCTAACTGACTCACAAGCTTTTGAAGCCTATTAAAGGTTTGATCAAGCATCTTTGAGCTTGGAGCAGTGAAGTTTTCATATTGCTACTTTAAGAGATTTCTTTGAGTCTTCTTAGTAGCTGCATTCCCACCAAATCTCTTTTCTATAGCTTCCAGCAACAGCTTAGCATCCTTTATAGAGTTAAACTTTAACCGATGTTCATTGGGAATGCCCATCATTAAAGTACTTCTAGCCTTCACTTCGAATCTTCTCTGAGCCTTATCTTCAGCAGATGTAACAGGCATTACTTTTTTAACACCTTCCACAACTGCTGTTTTTTGCAAGGTTGCACCATTCTCTATGACCTTCCCACGGTGCATATTCTATCTTTGGAAGTACTTGTTTCCTATCTCACCTCCAATAACTCAAACTTACCTGTTTGAGTATGAGACTTGGCTGCAGCCCATGTGTGACGACTATTGATCCATATCTTATAGCAAAGTTTCTCAAAGAACAAGCTCTTATACCCACTTTTGATCCATTAAAAGAACAAATTTAAGCTCTTGTATAAGGACTTAGTTTTAATTAGATTATATAATCTAACACAATCTATAGTAGAACTTTGTTTGAATGTATTAAGGGACTATAAGAAATACATCTTTTTATAAGAAGAAACTATCAATGAAACGATTAATTATATGAACATAGATTCAACAAACAAAGTCCATATTATTAATTATACCTCAAAGTATAGGGTTACAAAGCCTTGAAGCTATGATAATTTCTATGAATGGGGGGACTGTTTGGTATATATTGGTGTTTAATCACTATGTGCCTAGAACCTCTTTTGATACACCAAGGAGTCCTAAAACACGGTTCATACTTTTTAAGAATATCAAATCTTTTAAACAAAATAAGTTAGATTATAGTTTACACAATATTATATAAAAATTACATAAGCTAATACTAACTAACTCAGCTCGTTACCTAATTTTCACTAGAAGCATTAAATCTTCAAAACAGCATTTAACTTTTTACTAACAGTCAGTATTTTTGTTACTAGCGTAGTAACATTAACATAGCAGTTACTAATGTGTTAGCAGTACGTAAAACACTTAGCATTTTTCTTTGAAGTTCTTGAGCAGTACTAACACAATGAGCAACATTAACTCTGATATGAGCAACAGTAATACTAGCAGCATTAAGAAGGCTTTTAATCCCAATAGGTTTTATAATATACATGTCGACAAGTCCAAGAATCCATGTTGCTAGTTACGACAATCCACAAACCCGCGAGGTTATCGAACATTCAACCTTTCTCGATCATAATCAAACCGGCACAAATGTAATATAGCAATACGTCACAAGCAACCAACATATCAACTATTATTCATACTTTTCTTTTTCTCTCTTTTTTTCTTTTTCGATTATTTTAAAACTTTTTTTTCATTTCTTTTTTTTTCTTCATTTTTTTCCTTTCATTCAGTCCTTCACACAACTAACAATTCTCCCACACTTGAGATAAGAATACACTGCAAAAAATACAAAAAAGAAGCAGGCCTTCTTCATCTTCATTGAAATGGCGCAACACTCATAGCAAAGCGTGAGAAAACTATAAGAAAAAATCAACCAATCATACCGAGCAACTAGCAACCAACCATCGGGACTTTCGACAAGGGGTTAAGGCTAGGCTAAAGGTTATAGATTTTTATTTTTTTTATTTTTTTTCTAGATGAGAAAGATGAATAGAATGGTTCAGTGGATTAAGCTAGGGGTATCTAGCACTAAAGATGAGTGCTAACAAACGGGTTTTATTTGGGTGGTTAGCTAATCAGTGTAATTAGCTAAATGAATAATATGTTAAATGGAATGGCTATTTGGGTTAAATCCTAAGTTGCCTCTTTATCACATAAAAATACCTATATCACGCGAACGTGATTTCACTACGGTCTCGTAATGATTTCAAGCACAAGTTCTAGAATCAATAAATCATCGGCATACTCATAAATAAAGTAATCAAGCATAAAATACGTATGTTATATACAGGCTCAAAATCCTCACATATTTACTAGAATGGTTATAAATGCACAAGTAATGTTATCAATCCCGAGTCGGATCTGCTTTATCAATCGAGACACATCTCTGATTTCAAAACATTATTTATTTACTACGTTTTTTATTCTAATATATTAACCTAAATGGCAAAAGATTTAAAAATAAATTAGATTTTTAGATTACAAAGGGTGAACAAAAGTTTATACTTTTAATAATGAGTCTGATTTTCAAATTTATTTCCCCCCACACTTAAGTTGAGCTGTATGCGTAATCAGGAAATAACTAAAACGTAGGATAAGTGAGAAAATAAATATAAGAGAAACGAGACTTCCCGGGGCTCATAAGTGCTCGATTGAATTATGAAAAATATGGCGCGAAACGGAACGCCAAGCATGTGTATTCTATCACATGTAATATACTGATCCAAATATACCACATCCCCAAGTGATAAGCATCACCACCATACAAGCTCCACTTATTTATTTAATCTGCAAACAAAACTACAAAAATCGTAAAATACAAAAGCGCACTTTCGTAGGCACCACGGTTGCATTTAACGTATGCAACAAGCCTTTAAATCCCTCGGTGTCCCGAGTGGACGAGTTATAGTTTCGTGTGGGTTTACAGCGAACACACCCACAAATTTCAAAAAAAAATTCATATATATATTTTTAAAATTTTTATTTATAAACAATTCACTAAAACAAGCACACATAATTTTTTTTTTGAATTTTAATTTTTTTATGAGTTTTGGTTTAAAGACAAATATATATCAAGTACATAATTATTATTCAAGGTACGAAAACTTATAACAACTAACAAAGAAAATCACATATAAAGATTAAATATTTTTGGGTTTTTATTTTTTATTTTTTTATTTTTAGCACAAAGACGAACTCACAATAATTATATTACGTAAAAGAAATTTTCATTTTGTTTTATTATTATTAATTTTTTTTACTGACCAGAAGTGCGTCGCACTTAAAAGAAAGTGCGGCGTACATCGCATTTAACTTTTTTATTGTTTTTTTCAAAAATTCAAAATACTAGCGCGGCAAAAATTACAAAAGTACGCCGCAACAACAAAATATATGCGGCGATTTTATTATGACAAAAATATATTTTTAGATTTTTTTCATCTATTATTTAATATCACAAATACAAACACATACAAACACATACAAACACATAAATAGACAAACACAAACACACCAACTAAACAAAGGAAAATACGAATCTATTTTTATAAGGTTTTATAGTTTTAACATTTTTATGCCCTTTTTTTAAAGCACGCAGGCAAACATACACAAACAGGAAAGCATGCAGAAACAAACAAACAGATAACAAATATTCACAGAAGATAAGACAAAAATAAAAATGCATCTGATTTATTTTTTATACAAAATCAATATTTTTGGATGTTGAGAAAACACGACGCACTTAATAACAAGTGCGACGTACTATGAGTTTCGACAACAAATTTTTAGAGTTTTAATAGATGCACACAAGAAAAACTAAAATCTAACAAAAGCATGATTTTTATTATATAAACAAGAACATGCCAAAAGCAAAAAGAAAGTAAAAATAACATAGAAATAAAAATCTTTTTGGTTTTTATTTTATTTTGAATGACAACTAAATATTCACAAAATTACAAGGCGTATATTTAGATAAAACAAAATTTCAAATGATCATGTACCTGAGACTAGAAATTTAGGGGTTTTGGTTTTGAGAAAAATGCGGTGTACTTGGGTAAAGTACGACGTACTTCCTGGGTTTTTAGAAAAATCGGCGCACAAACTGGATGTGCGGCGTACTTTATGAAGAACTTTGGGTCAGTTTGCCAGAAAACTGTACGGCGAATGAGAAGAGGATTATCACAGGACAAGTGCAGCAATTTTGGTGTGAAACCGGCGTACTTCCTGCAAAATAACAAACAAGAACAGGGGAAGTGTGGCACACACATAAATATGTGCGCTGTACTTTCTGCGACAGCAGACATATTTTAATATTTTAACAAGATTTAAACACAACACAAGACTAGCAAACAATCTGAGAACAACTAAACAAATCCCCGGCAACGGCGCCAAAAATTTGATGTGTGTTTTTACAAGCTTTAAATTTATAATAACTAGAAATACCGATTTTGACCAAAAACATAACATTCGGGCAAGTATACCCTATTCGAGTGTAATATAGTATTAGGTAAGTCCAGGTCATTCCATGGGATTTGTAGCAATTCAAAGATTGTTTATCAAGTAATAAAGCTAATTGATTGTCAAGGGTCAAATAGCCAAAACATGTGTATAAAGCAAACAAGAACAAGGCATGATCCACATAACATAATAGATAGAGATAGAGCAAGACTTTATATAAACAAAGCATACAAGTCATATATGACGGGTAATCATAATAACACGCATATCTACTCATGATAACATAGAATCCTTTCGGCCTATATACTACATCATCACGAGCACATTAATAATGGTTTATATCAAATATGCATAAATATAAATTCCTCCCAACCTGGTCGGTCAACATAAGGAAGGGTCTTAAACATCATTCTACTTAGGTTGTTTATCAATTTACCACAAAATTCTCACAAGTATAATATTGACACGTCATAGACAAACGGTTCAAAATACATCAAGACAATTAACCCTTTCGGCCTCTTTCAATTGTAATGATATACCAAGAGATAAACAATTATCCAAGCAAGATAACATTGACTTCATAAACATGTATATTTATAAGTCATAGCAAAATCATCCAAATATTATTCATGTTTCACATGTTAGAACAAAGTACCATTACCAATATTTCGACTACAACAACCACCAACCCAAAACTAATAGTTCCATGATCAACCAACAACCAAATGCTACTAAGATAACCCCGAATATACCAAGTAACTTCTAGAAATCTGCAACATATCACCAAATGGAGTGTTTGGTTACGAGGTTTATAGTGATGATCTTAAGAGAATTTGGTGTGAATCCTCTGAGAATCAAAGTAAGAAGTGTTAAGATTCGGGAAATGAATGGTAGGTGGTCTAGATATGGTGTTAGAACTCAGAAATTTATGAATATGGTGGTGGTTCATGGTGGTTTCATGGTGGTAGTATGGTGGTGTCGAGGGGTGTTTGGATCATTGGATCCAAGGATCCTCACCACTCATTCCGCCTCTCCAAAGGCTCTAATGAATGTGTGTGTGTGTAAGATGTAAGTTTGTGTGAGAGATATATGAAATGGGAGAGCCAAGGAGGGTATTTTATAGGCTATTCGGGGGCCAAAGTACGCCGCACAAACTTATTTATGCCCCGCACATCGGGTGTTAATGCACTTAGCATTTAATTGCCTTTAATTCTCTTAAATTCGATGAAAAGTGTGCCGCACATTTAGTAAAACCACCGCACTTTGGGTGTTAAAGGACTTTTCAATTTTGGTGAAAAAGGGCGCCGCATTTTCTGCAAGTGCGGTGTACTTTTGGTCATTTTTAGCTGTTGGCCTTTTTCATGGTTGTAGATAATTGAATTCCACTCGCGTGGCCTCTTGAACCAACTAAAACGGAGTTCTTATGAACTAGTTATGACCAAAACAGTGAACAGGTGTCGGGAAGCATTCAACTTGAGTTATTTCTTCGTTTAAGTTTCAAATCTTCGTGTAATCTTCAGTTTTCTTCCACGACATGTACTTACAACCTACAATTTGAGCGAAGATTTGAAGCTTAGATATATAAAAGCATTGATAACGCATATAAAAATATGTATAATTTGAGCGTTATCAAGGCTATACAAGATAGCTAAATGACTAAATGTAAAACTAGAAACTACTTTCGGTGTCCTCCAAATCATCTGGGCGTACTGGGTCTCTAGCCTCCAATGCATGAATGCGTCTAAAAGCTCTAGTCACCATGTCACCTACCTCCTGCCTCTACCACTCTATCTGGCCATGATGAGTCTGAAGTGTCATGATTTGAGCCTCTAGTGCTGTGATACGAGCCTCATGTGCCCTAATAAGAGCCTCCAAAGCTGTGATCCTAACCTTTGAACGAGACCATGCCTGTCGGGCATAAACAGCCTCTCGCTCATAAGAAAGAGACCTAAAGAGAAAATATCGCCTCTCTCTCGTCAGTAAGAAGATCTGAGCTCTCAACAAAGCTCGGTCATCTTGAGCGTCCTCATGACGCACATAGAGCTCATGAGCATCCTGCATTTGAGTGGCAGCAAGATCTGTCACTCTCTCATTGACCTCCTCTACGGTGGTTATCACTCTACCCTCAGAGGCTCAGATACTAGCATCCATGGTATCAATAAATCCATAGTCAACCTACGAGCTAAATTATGTCCAGCCTGCCTAACAACAGCAGCTGTCAATCTCTCCCCTACCTCAAACCTAGAAGTGGGAGCAGTGAGACATAACCTCTTCTAAGACGGCATATCAGTCTCGGGGATATCACTCCTACGATTAGTAGATGGTAACAACAAGGGTGGTAATGGTACAGGTAGTGGTGGTGATGGTATCTGAGGGAGTGGAGATGAATATGATGTAAGTGGTAAGGGTGTTGGTGTTGGTGGAGTGGGTGCAAAAGCATACTAAATAATGAGTGCCTCAGTAGATGTAGATAATGGTGTATGGGGTCTAACTGTCATTCGTGCCCTACAAAGACGAGTCATGGAAAATGGAACAATAGTCTGAGGTGATCTGGATGGTGCTGGTGTAGCAGCAGACTCGTCAGTCTCAAAGGGTTCCGTCTCCTCAGCTGAGGGGACATAGTCAATAGCAGGTAGTGTAGAGTTGGCCGAAACTAGATGCTCCTCCTCATCCTTGGAGGCCTCCTCCTCATCATCATCATCATCCTTAGAGGAATCCTCCTCCTCCTCCTCCTCTCCCTCATCAGTAGGATAATTAGCGAGATCCTCCTCAGGGTCCTCCTCTAGGTCCTCCTCTAAAGGATCAGAGTCAACAACATAGCCCGGTGATAGGGCGGTAGGTGAAGCATCAGCAGGTAGAGGCTGATCCTTAATCGGTATCTCATCGTTAGTTCGAGCTAAATACTCTGGATACTCGGGACTAGGCACATAATCAGGTGATGGTGGTGCTTGCTCTGGAGACTGCGGTGCAGCCTCTAGTGACTGTGGCTCAACATCACATATCAAGTGAAATCCCTATGGTGGTAAGTCAGAATCAAAATATATAGACGTGTAGGTAACCATAGATGAAGACATGACTGCTGTAACAATAAAATTAACATATATAAGTATAATGTATAAGACATGTATAGTAATATACGTAATATAATATAAATATGTATATAGATCATGTAAGCAGTCAATGCAAACAAATGTTATGTATGTTCGCGAAAACTTTTTTATGATGCAATATTTGTGAAAACGGTTATAGTCTAGGTAAGATATGCAACCTTGTTCTCTATAACCTTAGCTCTTGATACCAATCTGTAACACCTCCAAATATGGTCGTAGCAAAATAATGTCCGGGAGTGTTACTCCATAATACAACAACACAAGATATGAGAGAACGACCTCTAAATGAGTCGTTTTAAAAAGATACATTTGATTAACTGAAATGTTTGATACAAAAGCTCCAAGCTTTAATCGTTCATTGTTGTGAAAACATAAAGATTTTGATACAAAACAAAATGTACCAAAATGTAATGCAGTAAATCTTTAGTGCATTTAGACTTCCAAATGTATCCATGTTGTGCACTTATTGACCTGAGAAAAACATGCTTAAAAATGTCAACATAAAATTGGTGAATTCACAAGTTTATGTATGTATATAAAGTAGGACCGCAAGATTCAAAGTGTATGACAATGTAACACATACAATATAACAAAATGTAATTACGAATGCACTAAGCTTATGACGCTGAAGCTACAACATGTATGTCTGCAAATTAATGCCAATAATGTGCCCGTGTAGATGTTCAACCCGCAACATCCCAAATCCGACATGGTATACGTCCGTTGGTTCAATCCGTCGAACCTAGTGAGTGCTACTCACCCGAATGGGGATGTCAATCCCAAATATATCTATTCATAACATTCGCGCTTAAACCAAGTAATTAACAGTTCATGATTCATAGGCATAGTGGGTTATCACTACTTAGGCAAACTCGTAATTTTGTTTAAAAGTGTACTTGCGTCCAAATTTAAAACAATGCATGTTTCTCACCCCAAAAGTTGTAAATATATTGTAATCGTGTAAAATGGGGCTATGAACTCACCTCAAGTGAAATATATTGATTATAAAAAATCAAATAAGTAGCCCGTCACGAGTGATCCGAATGCAACCTAATTATTTTATAGGTCGTATAACTATAGTGTATTTGAAATAAACACGACAATATAAATTATAGAGTTATATCACCACCTAATAGTTTTTGTTTAATTTATAAATGTTGAAACAATATTTAAGTCACGCTTGATATTTAATGTCCAAGTATATGTGTCCGTAAAAATATTATCTTTGTCCAATAATTGATTATTTGTTAATAACACTTGATTTAATATTTTTATTATTTATATAATAAGTGAAGACAATTATTTATAAAAGTTAACTAGCTTTTAGAAAAACGTCATTCCGAATAAGTTTGTAGTTTTACACTTTAGCCGAATCGGACTCGAAAGCCCTCAAAAACTCTGATTTTAGTTTTTGCGGTTATTCTGCAGTTTTCACAGCTTCATAAAAGCTGTGAAATTATATATACTTTTCGAAATCTTTAAAAATTCATAACTTTCTCTTTTTAACTCCGTTTTACGCGTTCTTTATATGTACAAAATCGTGTCGAGATGATCTATCATAATAAAATGTATACTGATTTTGTAAGAATATGTACCGAAATAGGTTATACAAACTGTTTTTGTATAAAAATATTTTTATACTTTTAATTATCAAAATCTTGTAAAATTCATATCTCCTTCGTTATAGCTTCGTTTTTCAAGTTCCTTATATATTCAAAATCATCTTGAAATGTAATATTCAAATATTAAGCCTTTATATTTTATAAAAATTTGTATCTTTACAGAATAATCATTCTGTCCGAATATATATATATATATATATATATATGTTATCGAAATTGTTTTTATAACTTTATTTTGTACAAGCCTTTTAAATTAAATAATACCACATCATTAGTGTACTTTAAGTCTTCTAATTTATGTCCAACTATTTTATGTCCATTATGTACAAATAAAAAGTCCACATGATGTGGGTTTTCTACAAGCTTTAAATTTATAATAACTAAAAATACCGATTTTGACTAAAAACACAACATTCGGGCAAGTATACCCTATTCGAGTGTAATATAGTATTGGGTAAGCCCAGGTCGTTCCACGGGATTTGTAGCAATTCACAGATTGTTTATCAAGTAACAAAGCTAATTGATTGTCACGGGTCAAATAGCCTAAACGTGTGTATAAAGCAAGAAGGGAACAAGCATGATTCACATAACATAATTGATATAGATAGAGCAAGACTTTATATAAACAATGCATACAAGTCATATATGATGGGTAATCATAATAACAAGCATATCTACCAATGATAACATAGAATCCTTTTGGCCTATATACTACATCATCATAGTGCATTAGGAATGATTTATATCAAATATGCACACACATGAATTCCTCCCAACCTGGTCGGTCAACATAAGGAAGGGTCTTAAACATTATTCTACTTGGTTTATTTAACAATTTACCACATAATTCTCACAAGCATGATATTGATTCATATGGCCAACATGATTCAAGGCAATTAATCCTTTTGGCCTATTTCAATTGCAAGATATATCAAAAGATAAACAATGATCCAAGTAAAATAACCTCGAATTCATAAACATGTATATTCATAAATCATAGCAAAATCATCCAAATATTATTCATGTTTTACATATAAGAAGCAAAGTAACAATACCAATATTTCGACTATAACAACCAAAAACCCAAAACTAGTAGTTCCATGATCAACCAACAACCAAATGCTACTAAGATAACCCGGAATATACTATGTAACTTCTGGAAATCCGTAACATATCACCAAATGGAGAGTTTGGTAAAAAGGTTTATGGTGATGATCTTAAGAGAATTTGGTGTGAATCCTCTAAGAATCAAAATGGGAAGTGTTTAGATTTTGGAAATGGATAGAATGTGGTCTAGATATGGTGGTGGATCAGTGGTATTTCATGGTGGAGAGTGGTGGTAGCATGGTGGTGACATGGTGGTGAGAAGGGATGTTTGGATCATTGGATCCTAAGATCCTCACCACTCTTTCCTCCTCTCCCACTTGATTTAGAGATTGTGTGTGTGAGATATGGATTCGTGTGTTAGATTGGACGAATTTGAGGGGAATTTGTTAGATATTAGAAAAAGACTCGGTCACCCCGTGTATTTTACTGTTTTATATAGCTCGTAGTTTAATAGTTAATAGTACGTTTTTCGGTTTAAAGTCGGGTTCAAATACCCGGTATATTGTAAGT